>VXAX01002324.1:0-19314 GCA_013399835.1 Leptocoma aspasia | reverse complement strand
TGGGTCTGTACAGATGCATCCTTATTTTCTCAAATAACAGTTCCAGATATTTGCCTCTTAGAAACATCACCAGAGCCTCATCCAAAGACTGAGCTAATCTATGCAATCTTCACACTTACATACTTGGAATGAGCACCACCAGTTTGATGATGCCTGGCCACCATCCCTACACCTCGAGTACAAGATGGCATCACGCATTGTGTTCAGTGGAAGGTGAAGCCACTCCTTGACTGAAGTTCTAATCAATAAGTCAAGGGATTCAGGGAGCCCAGCTCTCACTTCAGTGTGGTCCGCCAGATGTACCAGTCTCTGGATGGTATAAGTCCTGATTATATTGACTTTCTGAAGAGGTTTAAGTGGTGAGTTACCAGTCTGGTGAAACCACTCCTCCAGTTTCTCTGATAAACCTGAGTCAGCAAAGCCAGTTCAGGGATCAATCCACATGCCAAGATATTTCTCAGTGCGCCCTGGGTCGATTAGGTTAAGGGAAGAGCCATTTATCATCCAGGCAGGACAATCATTGAGGGTATAGGAGTCCCTTGTTGGCTTGATGTAAAAGCCATGACGCTTTTCCCCCTGTGTCTGGAGACCAGTAAGTTCACAAAAGGTCTCCAGGATCTTGATGTTACCACACATACTGTCCCAAGAGCCACTCAACAGCACTAAATCATCAGCAAGGAATGTTTCAAGGCCCCTAAAATCAACCGATGTTTCGCATCTAGATTTAAATGCCGCGTGGACAACACCTGATAGCATTTGGCATTTCAGGGCTTCAATGTTATCCAGAATAAGTTGTGCTAGTCTATTGGGGTGATCATCAAAAAACCAGGATGGGGTTTTGCCTGGACTTGCTCTTATCCAGATGCTGGCCAAGCGGCTGCTGCTGAGGGTTTTGTCCTCAGAGGAGCCACAGCTGGCTAGGCTGCTCAGGCAGCCACGTGGAGGCAAGTCCAAGCTGGAGCCCAGGGAAAGCGGAGAGATGGAGCAGGCCCTGCAGGGGATCTGCACCTCAGTTTACCTCAGTTGAGAACTCTAGATTGGTGAAGAAGGAGTCAGATCCAGGGAGAGGTTTTTCAGTCTTTATTCCAGTTCCATGCGGTGCCTGCTACCAGCATCTCCCTGATGACTCTTGGTGAAGACTCCCTGATGACTCTCTTGATGACTCTCCCAACCATGTGGTCCCTTTTATACTGGGGAAGGGGCTAGGGAAGGGCCAGGTAACCACCCAACCTGGTGCAGACAAGGGTGGGCTTTAGGGGGAGATGGACACACAGGGAGCCCTATCTCTTTTGGGGTATTCTTTGAATCTTGACCTATCAGACGAAGGCTTTCTGGAATGTCTTCGAGATAAGGAGGACAATGGCCCAGACAGGTTTGTGTATTAGCCTGTGCTACCTGGGTGGGGAAAGGGGGAATGGAAAAAACCACAAGGGAAAACCCAGGAGGTGAACAGGGTATTAGGGATATATAAAAGCACATTACAACACTGGTCTTCCTCTATGCAAATGAACACTGCAGAAAATGGAGTAGATGAAGAACAAGAAGGAGATGAGACAACGCCCAAAATCCTCCATCTTGTCTCATATTTACTTCCGTACTAAAACCCAAAACTCTAGATTTTTCACCCTGTGATAAATTACATTACTGTCTACCACTATCTAATTCACACATGTGTAGATTCTAATTCATCCCAAAGCCTTGGTAGTTTTCTCCAGGGACGAAGGTTAACAGCAGTGTTCTGCTGAGGATCAGGGCATCTCAGAACAGGCAGAGAAACATTCTCTGTGCCCTGGACTCCAACAGGGGGGGATGCAGGCAGTGCCTGCCACAGCCAGGGCAATCCATGGGAAGGGCCGCGTGTACATCCAGAATCAGTGCCACACATGTGCCCAGCACCCGAGTGTGCCACACAGAGCTCACTCACCCACACACGGTGACTTGTCTGGCCTCCCACTTACTCTATACCTGTCATGTCTCTTTACAGTGCCACACCAGAGGCAAGCTCCACAGGCTTCTCCTTCTGTGCTGCCTCCTTCCACCTAGCCTGTTCCCTCGGCTGTGGTTGTGCTGGATAGTAGGTAGGGGCAGTGGGAATCTCATTCATCCATTCATACTTGTTGCTAATTAGATGACGAGGCATTTGGCTATTTAACGGACATGTATATTTACATATATGTCCCTTTTCCAGGTTAAGTGAAGGTGGCCCATCCACCTGAGTCAGATCAGGACTTGGTGTCCGAATTGCAGGTTAAGGTGGCCCGTCCACCTGGGTCAAGGTTGGAAAATTTGGTCTCAAATGGGGGGAGCTATGCTACATCAGGAAGAATCATGTTGTTCCCACCATCTATGCCCACGCTCCTGCGTCCCACTTTTCTTTAATCTTTTCTTTTAAACAAACTAACAAGAGGAACAACACTAAAGAACCTGATTCACTTTGCTTACACACATGTGGATGATATCCACAGAGTAAAGGAACACTCTGGATGCTAAGACCTGGGAGGTCTTTTCCTTCCTCATCTTGGAGAGACCCAGAGCTTCTAGCAGCACAGAGTTTCCAGAGTGCCCCTTTCCCCTCGCTCCTATGGGGAATCCAACTATTTTGATATCTGTGGCATTGGTCAGTTCTGGTATCTCACTCTGGAGGTCTTCATATTTCTTGACTTTCTCCTCTGCTGCCTTTTGTAGGGAATTGTTGTGCTGCTCATATCTGATGGTTATGTCCACTACACATGCTCAATTTTCTTCAACAAATAGGAGATTTGGTTTAAAAAGTTGCCTGGTGTTATTTCTTATATGTGGTTCGTAAACACCGTCCAATTCTCTTTCTGAGCTTCTTTGGTTAGAAGGTCACAGATGTCATTGTGCCTTCTAATCCTAGCCTCTTGAGTTACTAGACACTTCCTGATGATATGAGAGCATGTTTCATTGTTGGCATTACAACGCCTACAGCTTTTGACGTGTTGGTCTTGTCGACACCTAGCCAGGAACTCTCTAGTTGGGTAGCCACTGGCTCGTATCTGTAAAGCTGTTATTAATTTCCTGTGTGGTATGCCTTTATAATTCCAGATCCATGCGTTACTGATGGTATCCTGTTCAAAGTTGTTGGCCTTAGCATGCCAGTTGTTTCCATTTCTCAAATTCTTGTTTACGCCAATCACATGGTCTCGGATATTTTATTTTGGGAGTTGGCACCTCCCACTCTGATAGCATGTCCTCCTCAACCAACACCTGCATTTCAGACATCTGTTTAGTGGTCCATATTAATGGGATTATCTTCTTGTCCCCTCCAGCTCTTATCCATAATTTGGCGTATGTCTGGTCTATGCCATCCTCTCGTAAAACTTCTTCTAGTACTTCATCCGATGATTGTGCCAACCTGTGAAGTTGCCTAGCCTGAATGCTAGGTATATGTCCCACCAATTTTGTGATTCCTAAACCTCTGTCCTTGGTCCTGGAATAGAGCACGGCATCACAAGTAGAGGATGGTAGATGGAGCCATTGCTTGACGATTGATCGAATATGCAGGTCCAGGGATTCAAGGAACCCCACTGGAATATGGTCTGCATCCATATTCCATCCATATGTTCTGCAAGATAAATCAGCTCCTGGGGGAAGCCTACAAACTTTATGTCTGTAGCATTCGTGAGATCTTGTATTTGCCTCCGGATGTTCATATTTTCTGGTTTTTTCAGTCACTGATTTGTGCAAGCAAGTACCATTACATGCACATCTGACCGTCTCATGCACCACATATGCTTGGTTATTCCTAACAAATCTGAGGTTCAGTTAGAACACTTCTCCGTTGTCATCCTTCACATACGATTCCTGAAACACCATCCAATCTTTCTTGTGGGCTTCTTAGCAATTGCTTTTTGTCTAATTAGGGCCAGGAAAGCATTTTTTTCCACCTTTCAGGCTGTGGAACATGCTGGCAGATGGACAAGAGAGGTGCAGTATCCCACTGTCACAGAAACCCGGGAAACTGTCCAAACAGTTTGTTAGGTTGGAAAGATGGCATCCTTTTATTAGCAGTGCTGGATGAATGGGGACTTCTCCTCAAAGCCTGCAGGCTCAGATCAAGGTTTATATTCCTGAAACTAATACTTAGTCATCACTTTTTTGAATACATGCATATATGCTACTTATTTCCATGGACTTGTTTGCATATGGTTCCAGATTTCTTCTGATGAGTCTTTTCTCCTTGAGAGTATCTCAAATATCATCAAGTCATAATGTACATCTCTTACAATTCTTTGTTCTGACACCCAGCCCGTGTTCTCAAATCTAAGAAAGCAGCTCGTACATATTAATCACTAATGCAAGGAACCAAGGAAGCATTAGGTGGAACACAACTTATTACACAGACATAGGGAGTTAATGTAAGGCTGTACTGATCTCTGGCATTTGTACTGAGCCCTGTAGGTACGAAACCAATAGGGCCCCTCACTCACCCATCTGCAGGGCTGCACCTTGGGCACCTTGCGGGGTTCTGCTGGGGAGCTGCTTTCCTGGGGAGCCCCATCCTCCTCCCAGGCCACCCTGGGCTGCCTCAGGGATCTCTTCTGCATCCTCTGGGAGAAATAAAAAGGCTGGAAGTGGGGAAGGGGGAAATGGGGGCTTTTCTTTGAGGAAAAACCTCAGCACCACGGGGCTGCTGAGGACGTAGAGGTGGTCTTGGGCTTGGGTGAGGAGGCTCCTTGCCAGCTCCGTGTTCCCATCCTGTCCTTTCCTTTCTCTGTCCTGCTGGATGCTGACCACAGGGGCTGCAGTGGGCGCGTCACAAAGGGCTCCTCTGCAAGGGCTCCCAGTCATTGTTGACATGGAATCTGTCCCCAGCAACAGGGCCAGTGACCACCACCTGGGCAGGGAGGCTCTGGGTGTCCCTGGGGTCATGGGGACAGCTCAGTCCTGGACACCAAAGGACCTCCAGGCCCCCTTCGCCCTCCTGTCCCCTTGGGACATCGCTAGTGCCCTCCAGCATGCCACAGAGCCCTGTGTTCAGGCACCTCCACATGCCCCCAAGATGTCCCTGTCAGTGCCCTACAAAGCCTGGCTTTGCCCCCCAACAACCTGACATGGATGAGATTTGCTCAAGCTTAACAGAAATCTCCAGCTTTGGCACCTCAGCTCTTCTCTGCCTCGGACCATCAGAAGAGCTCGTGCAGAAAAGAGGACAAAGAAAACGGAACTTCTTCTGAGTTTGCCCTTTCTGGATTTGGCAGCTGCCAGCAATGGAGATTCCCCTCTCCCTGGAGTGGACGTCTTGCTGGACTTTCCCCCCAAACCTATGGAGTCTTCATAGTATTGTAAGGGAAATAGGTAAACGTAGAGAGGCACATCATAGATATCACCCATTGCATGATCTGCTTTGAGTAGATCCCACACCTTTCTGAACCACCTCGCGGTCACTGTGACTCCAGTGTGACAGGGATGTGCTATGATGCCTCTTTTTGTTCCAGGGATTCCATTTGCATGGTAAATAATAAATTTGCTAACTGTGGAGTTGCTTCATGTTTTCAGGGTTTCTGCATGGTTCTCACACTATTCCTGGAATGGGTTCCCAGGTGATTCCTGGCATGGGTTCCCAGGAAGTTCCTGGGGGGCTTCCCAGAGGTGACGCCTTCCACTATGGGGAACCACGAGCGGTTCTTTTGTTCTCGGCGGGGTTCCTGGGCAGTTCCTGGGGTGGGTCCTGGACAGGCTCCTGTGGGGGTTCCTGGGTCATTCTTGGGTGTTTCCCAGGGTGGATCTGAGAGAGGTTCTAGGTGGTTCCTGGTCAAATTTTAGGGCAGTGCCTGGGATGGGTTCCTGGGCAGTTTTAGGAAGGTTCCTGGAGTGGGTTTCTGGGTTGTTCCCAGGCAGATCCCGGCGAGGGTTCCCAGGTTACTGGCAAGGGTTCCTGGGCAGATTCCTGGCTGTTTCCCAGGAGGTTTTAGGGAGGCTTGTGAGGTGGGTTCCTGGGGTTGTTCCCTGGGTGGGTTCCAGGGTCATTCCGGGAGGGGTTCCCACACAGTTTTAGGGCCGTTCTTGGGGTGGGTTTTTGGGCGGGTTCCCAGATGGTTCCCAGGCATTGCTAGGGAGTTTACTGGGGTGGCTTTCTGACTGATTCCCTGGCAGATCCTGGTATGAGTTCCCAGATAGTTCCCAGCAGGAGGTTCCTGGGTAGCTACCAGGAGGTTTTAGGGAGGTCTTAAGGAGATTCATGAGGTGGGTTCCTGAGGTGGTCCCCTACATGCATTCCCATGTGGTTTCTGGGCTGTTCTTGGGAGGGTTCCCAGGTGGTTCCCTGGCAGTTCCCAGGTGGTTCCCATGGCATTTCCTATGGTGATGCCCATGGTAGTTCCCAGGCTGTACCTGTGGTGGTTCCTAGGTGCATTTTCAGTCTTGAGTGGATAGTACAGCCCTTCCCGCCACAGTGGTGCCACTGCCCCACTCCCTCTCACCCTCTTGGCATGTCCCTGCCCAGCCAGGGGCCGGGAGAGGCTCTGTGTCAGCAGCAATGCCATGGCACTGGCACTCAGGAGGCTCTGTGTTCTTTTTGCCCGTATCTTTAAAAGAAATGTGAGAGTTTTACACCAATCAGTAACGAAATGTCTTGGTTTGAAAGACAGACATCTGCCAAGGAAGGCTGGAACCTCTCTTGGGATGGAAAATATGAGCCCCTCCCCCCCAGTTAATAACTTTGAAATTAAGGGGCTTTCAGGCAAAGATACGAGAAAAGGAATAACAGCTCTTTACTAGTATGTATAACAAGGCAAACAAACAACATCTAAGGCATTAACACCAAACAGAACCAGGAACCCAACCACAGCCTTGTCTCAGCTGCAGGCCTTTTCCCCTTCGGTGCAGTTCCAGGCACGGCCAGCAGGGGCGCTGGTGGCTCCTGGCCGGGCAGGGTGGGTGCGATGATTCCCCCGTGGCTGCAGGGGGTGCTGTGGCGCGAGCTAGGCTGTCTGTCACACGCGGTAATGGCGCTGCATTCTCTGCTGCAGTGGAATTCAAAAGGCATTCAAAAGGCATTCAAAAGGCATTCAAAAGGCAGTGGAAGGGATGAAGAAGAGGCTTCCTTTACAACCCTCGGGGCAGCCAGTCCCAGTGACCCAATGGATAGTGAAAGGAGCTGTAGCAGGAACCTCGGAGTAGCAAGCTGGAACTGCAGGGACCAGCAAAGTCCCAGAATATCAAAACAAAATGTATCAGAAACTCTGCAGCTGTAGCAGGAGCCACTGCGGTGTCTCGGCAGGCACAGGGTGTTGGGTTACAGTGCAGCAAGACTCCCTGAAGCGACGCGCTGCCTCGGTTTACCCAATGTCCACCGGCTAGCTCAAGCCCCTCAGAGGCATCTGTGTTTGGCCTCTCCCTGTCTAGCACACCTATCTCAGGCGGCAGGGGTGGAGGTTCTGGCTGTCCACCCTCGCAGGGCCACAGCACAGCAGTTGGACGCCCAGGAGTGATGAGGCGAAGGGAGAAGAAAGGGAAGGTCCACTCCGAGGTAGATCTAGGAGGAAGATGTTTACTCAGGATGGGGTTCCGCAGAGTGGCCCTGAGGGGCAGGTTAAAACAGCTTATAAAGGATGGTGTGAACAAGGGGAGGGAAAATGGGGAGACACACAAGTTGAAACCATTACAGAAGCAGGGGGGAAACAGGGACAAACCCACTTCAACTTACAATATAAATCCAAATACAACAAGGTTTAAAACAAACACCACAACACTGAAGCAGTGGCAGAGAACAACAGGGCAGAGTGGGGAACTGCTCCCCAGGGTGGCTCACCAGCGATGGCTGGTCCCTGGGTTTGGGCTGTGCAGAGGAGGTGGCCCTGGTGGGGAATGGGGTGTTCCTGGGTCCTGGTCAGCACACACTGGCCCTGGGCTCCCCAGCAGCAGAGAAGCAGGCAAGCAAGCCAGCAAGCCCAGTCACAGTGAGGAAGGAAAAGAAACGAAAAGAAACAGGCAAAACCCACAAAGCAACAGTACCCCTGGCCAGGGACACCAGCTGCGTGGCCAGTCAAAAAAGCCTCCCTGGAAGGAAGGAGCTGCCTCTTGCCTGCCCCCAGCTCTTGCTGGAAAATGTGGTCTGGCTCTCACTCATCACAATACTCCTGGGGATGGGGAGAAGGGGTGTCATGGGGGGCAGTGACCACCGTGGACACAAAGCAAAACAAAACAAAACAAAACAAAACAAAACAAAACAAAACAAAACAAAACAAAACAAAACAAAACAAAACAAAACAAAACAAAACAAAACAAAACAAACAAAACAAAACAAAACAAACAAACAAACAAAACCCCAACAAACCAACCAAAACAAACAACAACAACAAACCACCAAAATGGTATGGGATAAAAAAACATCCCCAAGACACAAAGGTATGTCTGACTCAAGCTTCACCTAAATACAGAGAAATATTATAAAAGTAAGTCAAGAATGGGAGAAAAGTTAGGGAAGACTCCATCGTAACTGCTGGGATCAGCTGAGGGGCTGAACCTCTCTTCTTCCCTATAGGGGCACCTATTGGGTAAGAATCATACTTTATGCACACTGATTGTTTTATTGGGGATTAGAGCTTGTCTCTGTATTCCTTTGAGTATGTTTTTAGGGTCAGATACAACTGACAATCCTCAAACCTTAACCTGTCACAATTTTATATTAATAAAGGATGTTATTCCATAAACTGTCAGTGTGAGCCCTTCCCATGTGCTGGCAGTCGCTGGCAGCAGGGAACACACTCCAGTAAAGGGGAAGAGCTGCTGAGGGGTCTCCTTTGTGCTGCTGGTGTTTCCCTAAGTCAGTCAAACGCCCCCCAAACCAGCAGGACTGCTCAGTGAAGGATCCCCCTAAGAGGACACTGACAGACTGGTTGGGCACAAAGGTCTTGGCTTTCCCGGGACACTGAAATACAAATTAAATATTAAGGACTGAGTAATCTCCCAACACTAAGGGTCAGTGGAGCCTTTTCTTTTCACGTGGCAGTCACAATGGCCCCTTGGTTGCATGAGGGTCTGTTGTGTCACAATGGAATCCCTGTTTTTGCAGTGTCACAATGGCTCCTTGGCTCCATGTGGCCTTGCAGTGTCACCACACCTCACTTTCATGAGCCCCCACAGCCTTATTGTGGACCCCTGGTTCCTCAAGGCCCCTCAAAATGGGCCATTGTTCCATGGGGTTCCATAATGTCACAATGGTCTCCTCAGTTGTGTTTTGTCACAATGGCGCCTGGCTTCCAGGACTCCCTGCAGTCTCCCAGTGGCCCCTTGGCTGCAGGAGTAGGTGGCTGGGAGCTTCTGCCCCCTCAGCAGTTGAGGATAGGGAACAGGAACTGCATGCAGAGAGTGCCACGGCCCCTTCTGTCCCCACACCCTACCCTGTCTCTGCCACACCCATGGCATGAAACAGTTCCCCCCCAGGTCCTTATGTGTGCAAGTGACACTGGTATCATGAGCAAATGCAACATGAGGAACTTACATATTAGTAAAAAGGCAAAGTGAGGCTTATGAAGGCTTGAAAAGGAGCTTCACAAGCCTCAGATCGGGGTATGTTACCAGATGATAAATATCTACACCTGGTGAGCTAACACAATGCTTGTTCTCCAAAACCCACTGGCCTATGGAAACTGCTCAATGTCCACTACGTAAGAAGGAGAACTGGAAGTTCACCGGCGCCAGTGCCCTCCTAGCTCCACCAGTTTGACTGGAACATTGGGGTCCTCGACCATTGGAGACCACCAGAGAGACCCACAGGACACAAGAGCACACAAGTAAAAGGGAGAGAAAATATGTCAATGATTTCAGGCATATTATCATATGTGTTATAGACAAATTTGTTGTCTAACCACTTGTTTATTTCTTCTGCAGTTCACATGCTTGCCTGTTCGAGTATTCACTTGTTCACTCCTTGTTTGTAACTGGTTTACATTNGGCTGAATAAAGAATGCTGCTTCTTAATGCTACATTGATATTAAGGAGATTTTAATTTTACCAAGTTTTTGGTAAGAGGCCATTTTGACACTGCAGGGCCTCATCAAACTAAGGAGGCACTTGTGACACCGCATGTGATCTTAAATCCTACCAGGAACCTGCTCCAGGTGGGCTCCTCTCTCTCATCTTCCACAGGTCCTGCCAGGATTCTGCTGCAGCACAAGCTTGCCACAGTCCCAGGGCTTCCTTTGGGAATCAGTCTGCTCCAGTGTAGGATCCTGCATGGGCTGCAGGTGGATCTCAGCTCCATCACAGACTATGGTCTGCAGGTGGATTTTCTGCTCCATCATGGGATGCAGATGGACAATAAATACCTGATACTGCCCCTCATGTGTCCAGCTGTGTCACTGGGGTGGGAGAAATTTGTGGGGACACTCTGCACCCCATGTGTCACCTGCACAGGTAAGGACTTGGGGGGGTTACATGCCAAGGGTGTGGCAGGGACAGGAACAGGCGTGGGGCGGGGCTGGGCTGGGCATGAGGAAAGGGGGCCATGGCAGTGTCTGCATGCTGTCCCTTTAGCCTCTCCTCCAGCCTCTGGGGAGGCAGGAGCTCCCAGCCACCTGCTCCTGTAGCCAAGGGGCCACTGGGACATTGCAGGGGCTCCTGGAAGCCAGGGGCCACTGTGACACAGCAGGGCCACACGGATCCCACAACACCTTGTGACCCTGTGGGACCCAGGAGACCCTTGTGACACTGTGGAACGGCACAAAACCCTGCTCCACTGGGACACCATGGAACCTCTTGGAACCAAGGGTCCATTGTGACACCGTGGGGCCTCGTGGAACCAAGGGACCATTGTGACCCATGGACATGTTTTGGGACACTTTGAAGCCATTTTAGGGGTGAAGTTGAGTTGGTTTGGGGAGGGTGGAGGTACAATTTGGGGAGCTGTTTGGGGTGTTCCTGTGTCCCCCCACTCCAAATCTCCCCGTTGATCTTGTGCTCTCGCCCTTGCCTCTGGCAATCCCTCCTGTGCCCCCGAAGCCCCCCAGGGAGACAGAGGTGGGTTGTAAGGGGAAAGAGAGAGGCACGTGTATGTGGTGCAAATGGAAGTTTTCAAATGTCAGGAAGAGAAAGGTCAGTAAAAGCTCTGTGTCCTGCCCACTCCTCTGAGCCAGTTGTAGCTTGAAACAGTTCAGTTCTGGTTTGCACTCCATGAGCTTGAGAGAATGTTACCTACACAGAGCTGAGCAGCAAAGGGAATTGCACCAGTGTGTTTGTGTGTTTTATATGCTCCGAGGAGGACATGAAGGCCAGTGCTGGATTTTTGTTCTAGGACCCTTTTTATGGGATCACCTCCAAGGGTGATCCAGTTTGGGATCTGAGAGAGTAAAAAAAATATTGACTTTGCATTGAGCTTTAGAGGAATATCCACAGCCCCAGTGTGTGGTGTGTATTTGAAAGGATGTGACAAGAAGGGGTAATCAAGAAACCGTTTTTGTCCTGGCACGTTTTCTGTGCAAGAGGTAGATCAGGCTCTTTGGTCATTGTGAGGCTGTAAAGAGCATGATGATCCTTGTAGCTGAGACGGAAAGTGCAGAGCACCATAATGTGATGGCAGTTTACAGGTTGTAAAGGAAAGAGGACTGATTCTTGATTGCGGTGCCAATACAAGTTTCCAGAGTAAGGAGCATGGTCCAAGCAGGCTTCTTGTTCTGGCACATTTATTCATGAGAGATGGAGGCAAAACCACTTTTTGGTTTAGATTCAGACTACAGGAGTGACAGAATGTGATGATACACAGAGCTGAGAAAGAAAGCTCATGGCACCATCACTGGACTGCTTCTGTGCTGGCACAGTGTACTGTGCGAGAAGTAGATGGACATTTCCAGCTCTAGGAGAATGAAAGCAGGTGATGTTTCGTAAGGCTGAGAATGAACCTGCAGAGCACCAGGCTGCGTGTCCAGTTTAAAGGCTGCAAGAGGAGTGCCACTGCCACTCGACTGCCTTCCAAATTCAAGTTACCAATTGTTAGGGAGAAGGTCAGTGAAAGCTACTTGAGATGGTACATATTACTGTCCAAGCCCTACGTGGAAACAATTTGGTTTAGCTTTAGACTCTGAGATTCAGAAAAGGTTACAGCAGATGTAGTTAAGAAAGAAAGTACAGAGTGCACTGGTGAGTTTGATGTAGTTTACATGTGGCAAGAGGAAGGTAGAGACCAGCACTGGCTTTTTCTTCTAGAGCCTTTTTTATGGGAACAGCTGCTGGACGTTTTGAAGGTGTTTGAGATCTGCGAGAGTGAAAAAGACTCAGATGGTACACACAGAGCTTGAGGGAAAGTGCATCTCTCCAGGGAGTGTGATGGAGTTCAACAGATGCAAGTGAGTATCTTGAGCCAGCAGGAGCATTCTCGGCTGACACTGACTGTGAAAGAGCTTTTGGCTGGGCTTGTGCAATTCTGTCCCTGGGCTTCAAATGTGACTGTACAAATGGCTGAGAAGGAACATGTACAGACTGATAATGTGGTGTGTAGTTGAAAATCTGCGAGGAGAAGGGGTAATCCAGCAGCTGTTTCCTTCTCAACACAGGAATTAATCTTGCCCCCTGATTGTGGTGAGAATTAAGGGTTTCAAACAGAAGTGAAGTTTCTTCTAAACTGCGTGTTGAATCCTCTCCTTTCAGTCTTGCATAACCTTTAGGATCCACTGCCTCAAAAACAAAATCCTAGAACAAAAGAGTCAGTGCTGGCATCACTTTTTCTATGCAGCCTTAAGCTGCACAACTCACATTGGAGTTATGTTTTTTTTTTTCAGCTGCATGCAGAAAGCACCTCTACATTTTTGCTCTCTTGCTGAGCCCAGCTCCGTAATTTTAATCTGGAAACAAAAGAGGAGAAAACAGTTGTTGGGTTTCACATTCTCTTTGAAGGCTATCAACAAATGAACCAAGGCTATGAGTTTTCCTTTCAAACTCAATGTACTATCACATTCTTTCTTTCAATCATGCAGAGCTCCTGAGCAAAAACTAAATGTATCAAATGTAAATATTGGTCACTAAAGGTGCCTGCTCAGCAAGCTGTTGCTGTCTCTACACTTAACTCTCATCCTGTAAAAGCAACACACCCCCTGGAGCTGTGCACTTTCCTGCTGAGCCTCAGGTATTATCACATTCTTTCACTCTTGCAGAGCCCAGCTGTGAAACTCACTATGTCTAGCAATTGCTCCCATACCAAAGGTTCTAGAACAAAACGGAAGCGCTGCCCTCCACTTTCCCCTTGCAGTTTGTAAAGTGCAGCACAGCTGGTCCTGCAGAAAAGGTTCTAGAAGAAAGAGGCCACGCTGGAATTTGTTTTTCTTTTGCAGCCTTATAGGCACAGTCAACAACGAGACAAGTCATCTCCCTTCCATGTTGTAATGTGCTTTTATATATTCCCAAAATCCTGTTCCCCCCCCCGGCTTTTATCTTGTGGTAAAATCCTTCCCCCTTCTCCTCACCCTGGTAAGAGGCCAATACACAGATACCTGTCTGGGCCATTGTCCTCTTATCTCAAGGACATACCAGAAGGCCGTCGTGTGGTTGGTCAAAATTCAAAGAATGCTCCAAAAGAGACAGGGCTCCTCATGTGTCAGTCTTCTTCTGAAGACCACCCTTGTCTTCAGCTGGTTGGGTGGTTACCTGCTCCTTCCCAAGCCCCTTCCCCAGTATAAAATGCTAGGTGACCACATGGTCGGGGGAGACATCACAGGGAGTCATCTAGAGAGTCAGAACAGAGTCATCAGGGAGAGGCTGGTAGCAGATACCGCATTGAATAAAGACTGAAAAAACCTCTCCCTGGATCTGACTCCTTCTTCACCCTACTCTCGAGGTCTCAACTGAGGTAACCTGAGGTGCTGAGTCCCCCTAAAGAGGGCAACTCCATCTCTCCGCTTTCCCGGGGCTCCAGACCAGCCTGGACTTGTTCCACGTGGCTGCCTGAGCAGCCTAGCCAGCCGTGGTTCCTCTGAGGACAAACCCCTCAGCAGCAGCCGCTTGGCCAGCACCTCGATATAGGGCAAGTCTGGGTGAACCCCCATCTCAGTTTATTGGGCACACCCCAATACTTCCCAGCTCATGTGCAGGAGCACATGCTGCCAGTCTGCAAGAGCCAGGATCCACAGCAGAGGTCTTCCCCACACATCCCCCACACCAATGGGGCCAGGCCAGAAAAGCGCTTGCCTTTTCCCTGGGCACTGTCAGCGCTCAGCAAAACAGCCACATGAAGGAAACGCATCCCTACAGCTTGGAAATGCCCCGAGGGCAGAGCCAAGCTGGGAACGTCCCTGCTCTCAAATCTACACTGCTCCCACAAAAAGATTTCCCTGGTCTTCCCCTTCCAAGTGCAAACTCTTCTTTGCGCCACTCTCAAACGGCAACACGAACTCCTTTGCCCTAACAAATCTTTTCATTCTCAGAGTCTGGCCACAAATGTTAAAACATCTGCCAAAAACAGAGCTGCCAAAAAGTGCCAGCTGAGAAAGCTCTTTGCTGCCTACAATTTCAGCTGAACCCCTCAAACTACAAGCACACACCCTGATATGGGCACTTTCTTTCTCAGCTCTAGGTACCACCCTAAGCCTTCAGTCTCACAGAGTCAGGATCCAAATGGAACGGCATCAGGGACTGCACACACACTGAAGCTATCAGGAGAAGAGCTCAACAGCTTGGTGCCTGCATTCCCAGTGACAGTCCAACAGCTCCAACCCAAATTAATTAAACCCAAATTAGATTAATTAAACCCAAATTAATTGCTGCCTACTAGGAAAAGCAATTAAATTTACCAAGACCACCCAATATGTGGATCCAAAAGTGGTTTCTTTGCCAAAGTGAGCAATAATGAGCCTATACCCAAAGAAATGGGATCCCCTTCTCCAAAATGGAAAACGGGCAGGGATTGATCCCATACTAAGGTGCTAGAACACTGTTATTGGGCATTACCTGCCCCTGGGCACTAGGTCAGCTGCACACCAAATATGAGCATAGCTGTTTACCTTGTCCAAAATAAACAGACTGCCAAAAATTTCAGAAGACCACTCCTGAGAAGTGAAAACCACATGCCTAATTGACTCTTTCAGGAGACCACCTTCAAAATATGCAACTGCATAATTGTACATAATTGTACAAATTGGCAGTGCTTCCACTTCCAAATATGCCAGGACAGAAAGTTGCCACCCTTTACCTCCAGTGGGCAACTTCTTATCCGCACCTCCAGCACTGGGGCTATGTGCTTTTCTTCCCATGAAAAAACACTGACATCCTCTTTCAGGAACTTACCCACTGAAATTTGGATACCACCTTCAGTATCGAACACGTCCAACAATTGCTTCTGCACAGAAGGGGCCAGGAGATAAACGTCTTGCTGGATAATTCCTCTGTATGGTACCTTAACATCTGCTCCATCACCACTGGCACTATGCGTAGGCACACAGTTTGTGGTGATTGGGAGTGGGGCTGCTGCTGCCAAGCCTCATCCCTAATGGGCTACAGCTGTGAAAAGCAGGTGAGCAGTATTGAAAGTAATGAGACGTGGAGTACAGAGGTGTACTGACCAACCACGAAAGGGAACAGAAGGCACGCAGGTGCAATGCATGAACGATAAAAGGTTGTACTGAAGAACAATAAAGTGCTGATGCTTGAAGTCTTCGTTGGTGTCAGTTGTACCTCCACCATCAACTATGTCCTTTGCGTCCCAAGGAAAGGCACTCCGAGTCACTTGGCCTTGTCCTGCCTTCAGTCCCATTGCCCAGCTTTGCCTCCCTTTGCCTACGTGTCGCTCACCCTGCCCTGCTCAGCACTCCTTTGCTTTGCCTTGCCTTCCATGCACCCAAAGGCAATGCAATCAAATTGTTAGGCAAGTCAAGGGAGAGGTAGGGAAAGCAAAGCAAGGCAAGGGAGTGGTAGGGCAGGATAAAAACAGGAGGAAAGTTAAGGTGGGTGAGGAGTGAGCAAGGCAATGCAAGGGATAGGAGGGGCAGGAGGGGCAAGGGAAGGGCAAGGGTATGTTTGTAAGGGAATGCAGGGTTAGGACAGGCAAGCCAAGGTGAGTCAGAGAAGGAACAGGCTAAGTAAGGTCAGGAAAAAAGGGGTAGGGGAGTTATTGCTGTGGTCTGTGCATTGACAGAGGACTCTTGACAATAATATCAGAAAGTTAAATATGATTTATTAACATGACTCTATAATTCAAAGGATTTGGGCTATTATCTGCCCAGCACAGCGCATCCGAAGCTCCTGCCGCAAGCTTCATCTAAGGAATGCTGGAAGAGCTTACACAATCAGAGATAACAACTTTTCACTTCATAGGCTGAAAGGAAGAGAACTCCCATCTCCCATTAATAGGAGACAGGTAGAGAAATCTAAATGTCTTTGAAACACAGCTCTGAGATTTTGTTTACAGAAACTTGTACAGAGTAAAAGACAGTAAAAGAATACTTTCCTATAAAGAAAATTTCTTACAAGCCTGCATGCAGAAAAACCTATAATATGTTCTTACAACAGGGATTCAAGGTGCGCGATGGGTTAGCAAGTCAATACAGGGCAAAAGAGTGGTAGGAAGGACAAGGAGGATCACAAGGCAATGGAAGGTTGGGGAAGGAAAAGCAAGGCGAGACAAAGCCAGGGAAGAAAGCAGTAGGTAGGTGTCCTGGCTCGTAAGATAGGCACGTATTCTATTTGCCATCTGTTAAAGGTGGGACAGATATCTTCTGTCAGTTGGGCAGTTTTTCCTTATCTCTTCCAAGAACAGTCTCCCTCCTTCCCTAACAGAAGATATCTTCTGTTAATGGGCCATTGAATGTCTCACTGCATGACTGATAAGATTACATCATTCCATTGTGAGATGCTCCGCCCAGAGGGAGGAGCCAAGCACCCCTACCTGCACAAAATCAGCATTTTGTGGGACACCAGAACAGCTTTCTCTGCTGGATTCCCAGAGGAGCAGCTTCTTCTCTGCTGGATTCCCAGAGGAAGACCAGGCCCATCTCCACCAGCACTGGACATTCCACTGAAGGAAACCTACACCTTTCTACAGGATCACCTCTTCAACAGAACTTCATCTGCTACTCCAGGAGGACTGCAGCTACCATTTAACTGGACTGTTATCAACACCCTGACTCCTCCTCTTACATCTCCCCTTTGTCAGGGAAGACAGAAGAATTCCTGTGACTCAGGAACTGAGTGCATCTGTAAAGAGCATGTGGGTCAAACCCTGCTGTCTTGGGAATGCTGATCTGTAAAACTGATGCTGTCTGGACCCAAAACATCGAGCTCCTGTTACGAGCCATGCCCCTGCCCAGCTGCCCAGCAGGGCTGTGAGGACATGGGGGTGGCAGAGCACGTGCCAGGGCCAGCAGGGAGCTGGGATGGGCCCCTGGAATGTTGGGGTTTGGAACCTAGCAACTGCCAACAGCCCGTGGAACGTTGGGGATTTGGACTCTGCAGCTGCCAACAGCTCTTGGGCCTTGGAGTCTGGACCTTGCAAAGGCCAATGGCACTTTGATATTGTGCTACTGACCCTGCAAAGGCCAACAGCCCTTGGACCATCAGGGTTTGGGCCCAGCAAAGGCCAATGGCCTTTGGATATTGACTTTTAACCCTGCTACTGCCAAGATCCCCTGGATATTGGCACTTGCCGTGGCCCACGCTGCCTATGCCAAGGGACAGATGGAGACCCAGCGGGTGAGAAAGCTGCTGCTCTCCCTGTGCCAAGCCCAGTGGGGGCTGTGTGGGCCTGGGCTGTCCCACAGGGGAAGGTTTCCTTTGGGAATAGCAAGGGATTAACAGTTGGCTGCTCCAGAGCTGGTGGCAGCTTTGGTGCTGGCTCTGGGGACAAGCCTGGGAGGGAGCGGGGGGCTTCTGGCTAGGAAGGGTGACTCCCTCAGGGCCAGCCATGCAGTCTGAGTATGCTCTCACCTGTGCTCCTGCAGGAAGCTCGAGGGCTCAGAATGACCCAGCAGTTCACTTCCCAAATACTTTCTCACCAATGACTCTTCTCAAGTACCCCTGAGGTGAGAAAAACTGTGCTGAGCTGGCTCAGAAGCATTTTGCAATGGGATTTAGGGAAGGCAAGTGCAGGAAGCCTGGAAGGGAGAAGCTGCCCTGCCATGGGTCTCCTGTCTGCTCAGAAGGGGGGGGTTGTGTCTCTGTGCACTGTCCTTCCCCAAAGGAGACTTCTCTGTTGGCTCCACAAGGTCTGTGACAGCGACCCTGTAGAATGGTCGCAGGAACCTGACCTCAGAGGGCCCTACTTAATTTCACTGCAAGCCCAGGAATAAATGCACTAAGCACAAACCATGCCCAATGTAGAAGTGGATTTTGTACATTTAGCTGAATTTTGGAACTGGTTCTCCAGGAATGGACGCCCATTCTTGTTGGGAATCAGAAGAGATGTCTCAGGGGTACTTTGGAATAGAAAGAGAATTCCTGACTAACAGCTGGATGTGGACTTTCAGGTGCCCTTAGGCAACAGGGACAGCATGGACAGTTCCCAGCATGCAGACTCTGGGAACATCCCCTCAACCCCAAGATCCACTGATGCACAACGTTCTTTTGAATTGGTTTGGGAAGCAAGGAGACAAAGGGCAACTCAGGTGAGAACTTGTCCTCCCCACTGGCCACAGGCTCAGCTGCTGAGGCCTCACTCAGCTTGACACCTTTCCATTCCCTCAGCCAACTGAGGCCCTTTCTTTCTCACCTTGGCACTCGTGGTCCTGCACTGCCTTGCTGGTCTCCCCAGCTCTGTCTCCTACTGCTTTTGTGTCCTTGATGCCCACCCCCTCAGCACAGCTTCTGCCTTCAGGGAAGCTGTCTCTCTGCTTGCTGCTTTTCCCAGCTCCATGGAACCATCTTCCCTGCTCCTTATTGGTCATTTGTGCTCTTTCCCTGCCTGTTCCTGCAGTCCCTGAGAGAAAAGCTTTCTGCCACAAAGGACTCATACAATATCCTGCTAGTAGGCATCAAAGAGGCAACCTCTTTGAGCACGGGGATGTTGCTAGAACATATTATAAACGTCTTTGTGTGCAAGCCTGCAGATGAATTTTTCCATAAGAGAACATCCTTTTGCTGTCTTTTTATTCTATATGAGTTTTCCATAAACAAAATCTCTGTGTTGTTCTTCAAAAACATTTTAAATTACTCTACCTGTCCCCTGAGAGTGGGAGAAAAAAGTAAAAAACTTATCTTTCTGATATTGTAAACATTCTAACATTCTTATACAAGGCAGTGAAGAAGAAGCATCTAAACTCTGTACCTAAACACATTATAACCCAAAATCCTCTAATTATAAAGTCATTTTAATAAATCATGTTTAACCTTCTAAAGTTATTATCAAAAATCTTTTATCAATATACAAACCACAAC
>VXAX01002322.1:153380-188160 GCA_013399835.1 Leptocoma aspasia | reverse complement strand
CAGCAGCAGCAGCAGCGGGGCTGAGCACGGGAAGAGGCTGCGACTGCAGTGTTGCCTGACACACTTTCCTCTCCCGCACCCCCTCTTGGCAAGTGCTTGCAGAGCCTCCAGCACCTTTCAAGGCAATGTCAAGCTGCTGTCAAAGCATTACACTGCCTCTCACACACGCTGCTCGTAAGGGAATATGAGGCTGCAGCCTTGTGTCCTCCCTACAGCGTTTGCTGAAAACTCGGTTTGACCCTTTCTTAGGAAGGGAGGAGGAATCAGCACGGGCAAAAGGCATGCAGGTCCTGTGTAGAGATTTTGGCGAGAGGAGGCTTTGAGGGCAGTGCTGGGACCCAGCTGGTCACGGGGAGTTTGGCCCTCCAGGACAAGATGCTGCATGGCTTCCCTCGAAGCTGTTGGCCCTGCACTGTGCATAGGGAAAGGGCACTGGCCTAGGAAGAAATGGTTGCAAGTAAATCAGTGTCTCCTTCCTTTACTATTAAAATGGAAACGTTGGCTGACTTGTGTTGAAGATCCAGAGCACGCAGGGTGTGCCAGCGCCCTGGCCGTGGGGCTATAAGGGTGTGCACAGGGTTCATCCTGCCTCCAGCACAGTGCAGGCCCCTTCTCAGCCAAGCTGTGAGATGCAAACTGTGCCAACCAGCTCATGGCAGCATTCTCCATAGTCACCCTATTCTCTTGTGAACTACTGCCATCTATAACAGCAAGATTATACCCACAAACAGTGAAGAGAGATCAAGACAAGCATGGACTAAGGCACAAAAGGCATCTACATTTTTGTAAGAGGGTCCAGTCATGCTTGAGACTGCTACTAGATTTGTCTGAAAGTAGCCAGGAGGTCACAAATTTAGAAGAAAGCTCATGGACTGGCAGCAAGGTTAAGACTTGTTTCCTTAGGAAAGAAATCAGGGTAAATCAAGAGGAACTAAACACATCTGAATGTGCCAGCAGGAATTTTTTACAGACCTGGGGGCCCTAACTCTGTGTGGAGGAGGATAATTGGGTTTCAGCCTAATGCCACAGTTCTTGTTCAGATTGAAATGCAGCAGCATCTCTATTGTGGTTCAAATTCAGCTGTTTCATGAGAGGATAACTTCTACAAAAGCAATAAAATCACTAAGTAATAAAAAAACTACTTACAAAAGAGATATTTTGGTCCATAATTTGTTTAAAAGAAGTTGTTCAGTCTGACAATAGACTTAATTAGTAATTGAGGCAAAATTTATAATTAGAAATCTTTTCACACAGCTATTAATGCTTTTGCTGCAGAGAAATTTCATCTTAAAGGAAAAAACATTACCAGTTGCACCACAAATACAAGAAGCTGCTAATTTGAGAATAGCCCATTGCTTTGGATGCCATGAAATTAATGTCTCCAAAATAGTGTTTTAAAGAAAAAATTTAAATAATTGATTGTGTCTACATCACATAACAACCTTCCCAGGTCATCTGCTGCACAAAGGAAGTGTATGAGAAGACAGGTCTAATACACAGTTGAAGCTGCTTGTTTTTGTAGATGATAACTGGCTGGAGCTGCCCCATTCCTCTGATGTTGCTGGAGAAGTAAGAGGCATTTGGGCATTTCAAGCCCAGAATTGCTGGTGGCATTTATTGAGCTGCTTGGCAAGACACCAGTACACCAGGAGCCTCGAGAGGATAAAGATGTTTACTCCATGGTTTCTGGCCAAAATCCACAAACACAACACTTTCTTCATGTTTCAGGTGGCACTATATCAAAACCAGTTGAAGTGAACAGCTTGAATTTCTAATGGGGAAGGGAGAGGATACATCACACACCCCAACAAAACAAGGCAGACCAAAAACATATGGTATGGCATCAAAACATGTAGGTGTCATAAAAGAGCATGAGGCATCAACCTAAGCTATGGTGACAAACTCAAGGAACAGTATGTAGAGCTTTGATGTTTCAGGAACAGTCTGTGCATTGTCCTGTACCTTCTTGACATAAACTTTAAGTTTGTGTGCTCAGAATTAGCAGCTTTCAAAAAATGCTCTGGCAATATCAACTCTATCCAACCTCACCTATGAATGTATGTTTTTTAAAACAAGTTAATTTTGTGGAGGTGGGATGTTAAAAAAGTCTTTTCATGGGGAAAAAAAAGAAAAAAAAAATCTCAGTTCTGTGTTTTTGGCATATTCTGATCTCCTATTCCCATTCTAGGAGGAAAGAGGGTTTAAGGAATGCTTTTTTGCACCCCCACTTCAGCATAACATGCTCAAGGAGAAAGCACAGGCTGAGGACAGTCCATGGCTAGAGAGCTTCTGGGTGATCCCTACTGGAAACATCCATCCATGCAGGCTCGTGGCTCTCATCCATACAACTGAAGTGGGGATGCCAGTGAACAAGCACCCCCCTACAGAAATGGGCATTTACTTTTCTCAGGAACAGGCTGCCCTTTGAGTAAAGTTTATTTGTTGTAAGTAAGGAGTATCTACCCTTACATGCACAGACATGTATTAGTGCTTGGTTTAGCATTTCTTGTACCCAACACATCCTGCCTGTCCTGCTCATGAACCTCATATTTCCCCAGAGCTAACTTACAAATCCTTCCAGAACTTCCGTGAGAGTGATGCTGCAAACCTTACATGGCCTAAGTTGGTTGGGGCAACATGTACAGACTACACTTTTATGCAAACAAGACAGGGAGTACAGCAGAGGGAAGATCACAGGCTACTCAGAATATCCATTATTTAGTCCAGTGTTTGATGGGTATTTGTAACCATTACTTATTTAACCACATCCAAAAGGATCCTTGTCAGAAGTCACAGGACTGTGGAAAGCTCACACAAGATCCTGATATGAACCATTTACACTGAACATGCTCTGAGCTGTGGAGAAGTGGAGAGAATCTTACACCACTCCACATTAGGAAGTCTCAGGAGACTCTCTGAAGACAGCTGAATGAACATAATGAACAGTGAGCCACAAGAAAACGATGAGGAAAAACCCCCAACCACATGCACTTAGAGAGCACAGAGAAACACCAAAGTTCCAACCGCATATAAAATGATATTAATAGCAACAGAAATTGCTTTGGGTTAGGGAAGGTTCAGAAGAGACTGACACAGATGCTTTCTACTTTCTTTTAGTTCAGATGTTAAATTAAGATTTTCCGTTGCCTCCTCCTTCTTCTCATCCCACTTCTTCCACTTCTTCCATTTAATAATACACGCCTGCACATCAGGGTCCCCCTGAGGCTGGGGACTCATCTTCCTGCTCATCCACCCTCACAAGGCTTGTTTCTGGCACAGCAGACCCAGTAGGTTCAGTTGTCTTACTGGAAAAGACAGTTTTTACTGGGAATTCTAAGCATCTCTGCACAAAATCAAGAAGTTTGGACAGCCTACACTCTTCTTTGATTGATTTTTGGTTGCAACAGACAGGGAGGACGAGGAACAAAAGGAAGACCCATCACTCTCTTGGTGGAAGAGACTTCACAGCTGACTACCCAGCTACCCACTAGCTGCACATTTGCTCCATTTCATCTGCTCCAATTTTACATAGTTGTGCTTATTTAGAAACCCCAGACAACTGCATATCAGCCTCAGGCCTCATCTCTGGTCTAAGCAGATGCCCTGATTTTTACATACAACCCCACAATGCAATGCACTGTTTCATCAATATATTTTTATGGCAAATGGAGAAGGGACTTGAAAAGAAAAAATCTTTAAGGGTATTTAAACAGCTTAATAATGGAGCCAGAGGAAGAAGTCCTTGATTGTTCTTTTAAGTGCAAATTCCAACAGCCAGTCCTAAACATTAATTTATTCTGGGTAATGAACACTGAAAGATAAATTGACCCATCCAGTAAGCAATTAGAACCCATGCAGCATGCACACATGCAGAGCACTGAGACTGGTTGTTGTTGAGTACAGAGTACTTCCTTCACAGAGCAAAGGTACTTCCAAGACCCCCATCCATTCCCTCCACCACCAGAGCACAATAAAATGGTCTCTGCACATTTTTCTGAGTAATCAGAGTAGGACACACTGGGGTTGGGGACCCCAGTGCTGATAAGAGAAACAGTGGAAGACAAATAGGCTGCAGCAAAGTACAAGGTCCTTTATTCCCCAGCCAGCTCTAATGATACAAAAGAGCTCATTCAGGGACCTTGTTAGCAAAGGTCATCCCAACAAAAGAGAATCTTGGCTTTACAATGATTTTTTAAGCCAAATGGAGATGAGCTTGACAAGACATAGCAATAAGAAATACAGCAGGAGGTTAAAGACACAACAACAACCACCAGCCATGTCAGGGCAAGGTGGGAGTTTATGACCTGGTCCAAAAGGAGCAGAGCTCTGGAAGCTGCATCCACAGCATCTGAAAGCAGGTTCAACACTTGCAGGTAGACAGAGCATATTTCCCCCATTTATCTCTACTTCTGTGGCTTTATGTACAGAACAAGTACTTTTTCTAGGCAAAATACACACCCACACCCACCCCCCTCTGGAGATTCTCCTAATTGGTTTTAGTTTTTAAACCCCTCAAATCTTTCATAGCAATATAGCTGGCTGGTATCCCAAAGCCTTGTGACAATGGTAAAATCCTCAAGCATGTGTGTGATTGGAGGAACCATGCAGACACAGAAAGCAAGAGCAGCACCATACCACTAGAGGAAACAAAATGTCTACTTCCCAGCTTTTAGTGATCCATGCACTGGAATGACAGAAATTTTGTTTACAGAAAAAAAAAAAAAACACAAAAGAAAA
The DNA here is from genome assembly GCA_013399835.1 of Leptocoma aspasia. NCBI lineage: Eukaryota > Metazoa > Chordata > Aves > Passeriformes > Nectariniidae > Leptocoma > Leptocoma aspasia. The sequence goes on along the minus strand of VXAX01002322.1, from coordinate 183,423 downwards.
AAAACACCGGAGGGCAAGTAAGCATCTAAACTTTTCAGTGATGGGAATGATTTCCAGTTTTAAGGTCATTAAACCACTCCAATCCACAGCAAGTGCATTGCAGCTGCACTTGGCACTTCAATATCTGCACCAGTGGCTGCCCTGAAAGGGCCTGTTTGTGATCTCTCCTCTTCAGCAAAAATGCTGTTTCTTCTTTATATTTTATTTATGTCACCAAGAATGAAAATAGTGATGGGTCTTTTAGCAGCTGGCCTGCATCCACCTTCCTTACACACTATGGATGAGCAATTTAGGTGAAACAAGCTCCAATACAATCAAAGTACAGATGAGAGAAAACATATTCTGCTATAGACCTTTGGATATAGAGAGAAAATGGGAAACTGGCACTGCAGCCCTACAAGAACAGGACACAACCTCCGAGCTCAATCAGCCCAAAGGATGGCAAGGAGCAGAGGTGTGAGCATGTGGGTGGGGCTGCAAAGCACATCAGCATCCCTCAACTCCTCTACTATGTTACATGCCACAAGAGCCCAGGTCTTTGCAGTAGCAGGGACTGAAGACTTCTTCCCCTTGATCCAAAAGGATGCAGTGCTTGAGCCCAAACAGAGGAACCCTTCCAGCAGCAGGGATGTGGCCATGCCACATCTCATCCCAAAAGACAGAGAGAGAGGCAATGCTGCAACCTGTAGGACAGGTCTTAGCATCCAACTCCACTCCTGCCTGTGGGAAGAAAAACCTCTGCATCTTCCCCTTAAAGGATTTATCTTGGCACTGGTCTCTGCAGAGGCAATGCTGCCAATGCAGATGGAAAAATAAGCAAGTGGGTCATCAGTCTTACCCGTTGTCACACAGTTTCTTTTCAATGAGTAGCAGTGTAACAATGCATTAACAATAAATGAAATGCCATGTTAACACTAATTTGCATAGTACAGAGCCACATTGCTCTGCTGCCTCTATTTTCTTTCCAAACTCTCCTGACCTGCATATGAAACGAGATGAAATTTAATTGCTGGGGCATTCAGTAGAATCACTGAATTCCTGCTTAATGAGGCTTCATTTGTACTCTGTTGCATCAGACACCTTCTCTCCAAGGTGCTGTATTAACTAGCTCAGATATAAAATATTTTCCAAGGCACATTTTCATATGTGATTCAACGAAGAAATAGCAGGAAAAGCGCTGACTGCAAAAGACAATATTAGTAACAGCAGCATGATAAGGCCAGTGAAATCCCAAGAGCACCAAGCCGTATTCCTCCACCAAAACCAGCTTTAATGGCTTTTATATATGCTCTAGCAGGCTACTATGCAGCATCTATACTGTGCAACTCTTCTAGAAGAGACAAGGCAAAGCTAGGTGAGACCTGGCCAAGGTCTATGTGGGAGACAGCCAAGAACTAGAAGCAATACCAATAATTTTGGTGACTCAGAAAAAGCACAGCCCATGTTGCACCCGGGAGTCAGAGCTCCGGATGGTCTTGCATTCAGATATCTCAGTGAGCTCACCTCATTCAGAAGTCCTTGGCTGAGGAGGTGCCTCATGTGAGGCACCTGGGGCTGCACGGCCAAGCAGTTCCCTGGAAGATCAGCCTTCCCGCTCGGTTTTTGCTCAGCCACTACCAGCAGCACAGGCACGGCTGTGCTTCAGAGTCGCATGTAGGGACCACATCCACCAAAGCAGGCGGCGTTAACTCATGGCAGCAGGGGACACAAGGCAGTGCAGTGCCCAGCTGAGCGGGACACGGCGCTGGACGAGGCCACGGGCTGCTGTGGGCTCCAGCGCCCAGCTCCCCCGCACGGCACCAGCGCCACACTCAGCGGTGGCAGCAGGAGCGCAGGTCACAGAAAGCAGACAGACGTGACCCAAAAGGCACTGCCACGCCACAGACAGCAGCTTCTCAGCGCGGGGTGAAACCAGGCCAGGCTCCCCTGGTGCCGCAGGAAGGCTCCCGGCTCTGCCCGGCCGCCCCGCGGGGCTGGAGCACGGAGCCGCCTCCGGCCGGGGCTGTGCAGCCGCGCGTCCCGGGCCAGGCCTCCCAGCTGCCGGCTGCGCTCCCGCTCCGGCTTGTCAGGTTTTACCTCCCAAGCTGGGCCAAGGCAGAGCCACACACAGCTCCGGGTAACCCCCAGGTGCTGAGACCAGGGATTTATGAAGTATTTTGGATTTAGAACATGCGGAGCTCCCTGAGGGGCTGCAAACTGCTTGTTAGCGCAGGTTTGCAGATGGGATCGGCTCTCCCTGCTCCCATGCGGTGTCCCCGGGAGCAGTCAGAGCACGCTCACAGCAGGCTGGGAAGGTTTATCCTTTCGCTCGTGCGTTACAGTCACCCATAAAATAAAATAAAATAAAATATTGGTTCGGCTCATCCCCAGCGTGGGTCCAGACAGCACCAGTGGATCCGTGGTAGCTGCAACAGGCCAAGAGACCAACCACAAAGTCAGTTTCCAGTTTGCGTTGTAAGGGGAGAGTGGGGATCAGGGTATGGCGTGAGGCAGTCCTAATTATCCCAGGGTAGCTAATTATAAAGCACGTAAATTGGCAGAAATAAAGCCACATGGTCAATAATAGTATTTTTTTTAAAGCTGGAAATTTTAGCCCATTATCTTTCCAGTTGAAAAGCTTTAATTGAAAATGGCTAATCTTCCAGTGGGTTCAGGAAGGGTTTACAAGCCAATTGCTCTCTTTTCTTTAGGATTAACACTTTGTTCTGTGAATAGGGGTGGAGGCAGCAGATGTGCAGCCTTTACTCTCTTTAATCCAAATACCCCACTGCCACAGATGCTCCCAATGCTGTGTGGTGGCATAATGGAATCTCTTTCTTGCACATAAACTGCTTGTTCTGAAATGAAATTACAGCTATCTATTAGGAAGGGAACAATAAATTTCTTCCACCACGCATCCCCATCACGAAAGACACAGTGTTGGACTGTAAAAATCCCTGATGGAAGTAAATCTCGCAGGAGAGAGAGAGCAGCAGATGAATTTACCGTTTTCCTTTTGTAACTGGTAGTCAGTGTCATTTGGACACAGGCAGAAAAGTCATTATCCCACAGAAGTCAGAACATGATTCCACAAACCTCAGGGTGGCTGGGACCCTGCTAAGCTGTAGGCTGGGAGAAGATTTAAAGGAGCCAGTTGGGAGAGCAACTGCCTTCCATTTAAACAGAGAGAAATTAATTCTGCTAACCACAGTGACAGCTACGACCTATTGCTCTCACAGACTGCCCATAAAGCTAGTTGGGAATCTTGACTGTCTGGACTAGATAGGATTTGTATTACATGAGAAAAAGGGGTTGGCTTGATCCTGTGGTCTCTCTGGGAGAGATGTACTTAAAGGAGAGGAGGATCCCTAACAGCAAAAAAACAGAGTGAAGCCTATTCCTCGGAAAGAGGGGACAGGGAGAAAAAGTACATTCAAAGACATCTTAAATGAACAAAATGAGGTTGTGGCCATTCAGCTCTTGCTGCTGCAGGGCAAGGAAGGCCAAGTCCTTCTTCACCTGAAATCTGAACTCCTGCTGCTCAGAAAACCAGGCGTCTGGCACCTCCTTGCACGATCCTGATTACCAGTCCCAAAGGGGTAACACACCTGTTAGCAAAGCAACTTTTCCTATTCCCATGATCAGACCAGGGAAGGCCACACCATTAGGAGTAACAGTGTGCCAGCCCACCCTGCCCAGACTGGAGGTCAGAAAAGGAACAGAGCACTTGAGCCCAAAAAGTATGGGGAGAAGGGGGAAGCATTTAGTGTTCGAATCAACAAGTCGAGCTAATGTTTTGTGTCATAATGTCACAGCAGTGCTGTTCAGGAAGGCACTAGGGAAGGGATCCAGCCCCACCTGTATGAACTGTCCAACAGCATCACCAGGGCTTCCCCTAGAATGGCCAAGGAGAAGGACATGTTTGCCTAGAGAACAGGTCATTTCAAGGCCCTTGAATTAATTTCCTAACTTTAGCAATCTGTATACTAGAGAGAAGATTAATCTCTTTTGACAGAACAGCAAATGCAGCTCAGTAACTGCTTCCCCTATTCCTCCTCCCCCTAAAACCTAGAATTTTCTGCTGAATTACTATCAAAACGAATATATTCAAACCCAGGATGGAAGCAGTGCAAACACTACCCGTACAAGAGTGTCTCAGCCAAACCCATGGACGCAGAAGACACGAGAGTCCAGGGAATGGGTACCATACTCAGAAATTTCAAAAGCTCAGCTAGTTTTTACAAACTGAATTTGTGTGAAGTACAGCTCAATATTGCCTTTTCAAACCCTTCCTGGAACAGTCATGAAGTTGCTGTCCTAATTCAAGTCTTTCATTAGCTGGTGAATTGGAATATTTAGTGTTCAAATGAAGATGAGTTGTTGCCAGTCACAGCGTCATCCTGCATTCAGCAGTGATCTCAACCTTGCAAAGTATTTCCTCAACTAAGGGAGAAAATCCTCAGAGCAAGCAGATGACAGACACGCATATCATGAGCATATGACCATATTAAAATCTAAATGGATGCTGAGATACTAGAGGCATGGGTTAGGAGGGGATATTTTCATAACTCTCTTAACCCAGTGACCCAGTTTATGGGAAAGATGCCTTATCATTTGTACCTTTGGATTACACATGAGAAGAGGCAGCAAGTGCACACTCTCTGCTATCTCAGCAGCTGTTCACATGCTGAAACATGGTAGTTACTTGTGCAAGAAGGCATTAAAAGTTAGAGATTTGTTCATTATTGCTTTCCTGGGTGTTGTTTCTGGTACTCAAAGGCACAAAAATCCTGCAGAAGCTGACTCTCTAGAGCTACACCTCCTACTCCAAGAGTGCATTTCTGTGCAAGAGCCACTAGGAACAATACTGAAAACTTTATTACTCCACAGAGGTGAACACACAGAATCCAAGCCAGAATCAACACTAGATAAATTATGGCCACGAAAACCAAGTTTTAAAGCTGTATATTTGGCAAAAAGATGTTTTGACTGTCTTCTTCTTTTCAAAGGAAAACAAAAAAGCACAGAGAAAATTATTTTCTGAAAGCTGTAAGAAGCACTGTGAAGACCTAGTTTTGTAGTTTAGTGATCATCCACCTTCACATTAGCTGACATCCCTGACATGCAGTTACAGACCTACTGCAGAACTGAACTCGCATTACAAAAGGGCTTCCTAGAAAAAGCTTTTCGTAATAGAAATATTCTGTCCAATTACTTACAAAGTGATCACTTACGAATATTTATTCTCCAACATATACTGTACTATAAACCCCTTTTACTCAACTATTAATTCATTTCTAAGAAGCAGCACAAGGCTTAGTAGGCTATGGAGATTTGAGTGAAAATTATGGGATTGCTTTCTTTATAGCTGAGAATTGATGCACGTATGTCAGGGAACAGACAAGAGGATCAAACAGGTCTTGATCAAAACAATCAGACAGAACAGTGAAGCCTACAGAGGCTCTGAACCAACAAGCAACACCTGAGGGGCAGATCACAATGGAGACATAAATGCTTCCTTGCAAGATTTCAGGTGCACCCCTGCAGTAACCACACACTCCTGGAGACCATTGCGTGTAAATGATGCCCAGGTATGGCTGATTAACAATTACTTACATTTTATGTGGTGTTCCAAAGTAATTAAAAACTGGATTCCTTTAGAAATAGCATTGCCTCAAGCCCATCAGGATGTTTTTTAGGCAGTAGCTGCACCATAACAAAGGGTATTTGTGATCTGAATTGCAGCTACATTAAATACATTATTAAATATACAAAGCATCATGCAGCTGTAGTTATCCCCAGAATGACTCACTCCTGGTGTACAGTGGTTTAGCCAAGGAGAAGGGCATTGGAGGAGGAAGGTGCAAACGTTCTTCACAGGTCATTACTGTAGCTGCCACATCAATCCTCTCTCCTTTCCCTTCTTCATGGAATCACGTGGGTTGGAAGGAACCTCTCTGGAAGTGCTGCCATGAAGGAATTCCATGGACAAATAAAAATACTCCCCTTCCTTGGAAAGCTTCCAACAACATGAATGTTTACACTGGGACCACATGGGTGAGGGAAGGTGGGTGTACCTGCTGTCCCCTGTGAAAAGGGACATTGGCAGAGCCAGTCCAGCAGCATCCACATCTGCTCATCCTGCCCAGGGCTGGGAGCCGTGGCCTCGTGGCCGGGATTCTCCTCTCTGCAGAGAGCAACCCAAGTGCACCAGCCTCCCTCGCTCTAAGAAGGTATTTGGCAGGATTTGACGGTTGAGCATAATTCCAGATGAAACACGCCAGATTGAAGGATTTCTGCATAATTAGGGATATAATACTGTATTTAAGAATCTCCTAAATACCCGTAGTTAACAGAGGGCAGCGTGCTCAGCAGAAACCCATCTCCTGTCACCAGGGTCTAAAGCTGGCACTAAGTGGATGCAGATCTTCACTATCTTTAATACCTCAGCAGCCCAAGTGCAGCAGCCAAAAAAAGTCCTTTCCAGAATGGGCCTAAGTCCACAGGAGATCTCCCAGACTGGATGCCCCAGCTTAGAGGCATCCAGTGTTCCCAAAACAGCAAAGTGGCTGTGCTGGTACCCAGGCTTTGGGAAAGTTTCTATAGCAACAGGACACAAAGAAAATTTAGGTGTTTACATGGCACAGCTGATTTATGCCATCATAGCTGTGTTTAAGTCATTGAGGACAAGGGAAAAGCCTGAAAAAGTAAGATGCAATTCCCCATCAGAGGAGTTTTTCTCTTCGTTTCATCCCCCCGACAGATTTTAAGTATTAGATTTTGTGTCAGTGGGTCACTTTTCTTAACTCTTCCAAGGCCCATCCCTGGGTAGATGCTTTCTTTATATTCCAGCTGTTGAAAGGCCATAGAATCCCAAATTTTCCAGCTTTCAGAAAGACCTAGTCCAGACAGTACTGCAAGATACACTCTTCTCAATGCAGCAGGTGCAAATATATTGGTTGGTTACTGGTCAGTGTCATTTCATTTGGAGAAGAACAGGACAGCTATACATGCACATTTTCTAAGTATACATCCAGATGTTCTACAAAGCTGCCAGGCAGCAGTGGACAGCACCATCATCAGCTCTTCCTCCATGGGCCACCGTGGTACATGGGGAGCTGCAGGGTGGGCAAATCTCTGCACTGAGACCAGGAGCACACTGAACAGCAGTTCTGTGTCATGAGGTCACAGATTTAAGGCTGGTGGGGACCTTCCTGTGTGTTTCCTCGCCAGCCCACAGACACGTCCCTGCAATGAGCTCATCCTCACACCACCGCAGAGGACACAGCTTCCATGCCTAGCAGAAACCCCAGGACAGAAGCGTCACCACAACAGGCTGATCTCAATGCTCAGAATAAATGCAAAGCCTTCCTGCCACTCCAGTCCCACGCTGCAGCAGCCACTCCTCAGCATGTTATTGCTCCCTTTGCCCCTGGATCAGCAGCCTCTGCTTTTCCAGAGGGATGAGTGCACAAGAGTGTGCTGCCCTCACACAACATACCACCACTATGGAAACACTGTCTGGGGTAAAATTTGAGGTTCTGCTGTCACTGATGTTTGCAGCCCTGCAGGCTTCTGCCCCAGCACATTGCCTGTCCCCTGTCCCCAGGCCCTGGGGTGACAGAGCAGATTTATGGGCTCAGAAATGTGATGCTCATCTTTGTCCCAGGATGGAGAAAATGGCAGCTGCAAAGTTCAATGTGCCATTGGGACAGCTATGGCTTTTCCCAAGATAATATTGCTGCCCAGTTGCTGTCACAGCTTCTCTCCCTGTGCTTTCACCTTCCTTGGACTTCCACAAATTTAGTTTCACTTCAGTTTTGAAGAAGCAAAAGTTTAAAAGCAATTGAGAGATGACCATTCAGTGTTTTCTCTCACCTTTCTTACAGGTGAAGGGCTCTCAAAGTCCAGTGCCACAAAGCCTTCCTCCCACTGCAACCTCATACCCCCTCCCTGAAAACACTTGCTGGAAAGCAGTTAGAACTTAAAAAAAAAATTAAATGGTGAAAAGGACAGGCAAGGAAGGGGAAGCATGGGGATTGAGCAGACAGCAGATTAATAGCCTAGCATTTATGGCAGTTTAATAGTAGAGCTGTCACAATAGGAGAGATTTACTAATTGCAGAGTCATTTGCCATGGATTCCCATCAAGCTGCCATTTAAATCACTGTGCAGTTTTTAAGATGGCTTTTGAAACTGAGGAAGCAGGGAGAAGAGACAACACCCACAGTCTTCATGAAGCTAAATTTAGGAAAGCATTGTGTTTTCATAGAGATGACCAAGTCGATAAGGAAGCAAGGCAGGAGCCAGCAGTGCTGCGAGCCCAGAGGAGCTGGGGAGGAAGGGGACAGGTATTTGTGTCTGAGCCCTGCCATGCAATAAGCAGGTGTCACATCTGGGGACAAGGCTCTGACCTCAAACTAAGCCCCGGAGAGTTTTACATACATTCAACCAGTGACATACTAATACCTCCAACATCTCGCCAGGCACTGAGCTATAGCTCCATGACTTTTTGCAGAATTAGTCAGTACTGGGTTTAGGGACAAAAGAAGAGTTGTAATCTCTTGGGTCTGTCAGCAGGGAGGATCAAGTTGGTCCTTCTTCTGCTGACTTCAAAGCGAGCAGTAAGCTCCTAATTCATATGTTCTCATCACACAGAGCCTCAACCTGAGGCATGCACAGCTATTTTTGTCAGGGTAACCTGCTGACAGCATACTGCAGTGCTCTGCATGCCACCTCCACAACTTGGCTCTTCTCCATCGGGTCCCTGAGGCCACCAGTGCCAGACCAGGGAGTGACTCACAGAGCTGTGAGTCCTGCTAGACTCACGACACCAGGTTTTTGTAGGAAAATTAAACAGGTTGGGACAATTTTACAACTAAATCCTCAAGCGACAATTGTTACCTGGTAAAAATACCTCATTCCAGTCAAACCTGATGTTCCTCAGCCTTGACCGCGAAGTTTCCAGTACAGCCTGGAGAGAATTAAAACCAACCCAAGTGCAAGCAAGAGACCTGGTGAATAAGGGAACCACAGAATGGAAGATGGTTCTCAATCAGGAAATAGAGCCTGGAGCTTTCTATACTAGAAGGGCATCCTCATCTTTTGGGAAAGAAAAAGGGTTCTCAGCACTATCAGGAGCAGTTCTGCATCCAGCACTCCTTTGCTCCACACTCCCACCCTCCCCAGCATCACTCTCTGGACTCATTTCCCCAGAATAAAAGGGGGCTGCTGTCCTTTGCACCTTAGTCCTTTCACATGCAGTGGCACAGTAAACTACCACCATCACCAGGATGCTGAGAGAACTTCAGGCCACTGAGCTGTGCTCCACTTGGTGCCACAGGAGAGGTGGGGGAGAAGCTTTTTGGGGGCCCAGGGCCATGATGCCATCTCATCTCAACCAGCAGCACAAGGGAGGCCATGCCTTCTCTGTCATACTCGTTCTCATAGCTCAGCTGAGAGGCTAGAAAAAAAAGGCTCTTTTATTCCTCTTTTCCTTTAGGGAAATAGAGAACTCTCATAAGTTCAGCCAGGACTTTGCAGATCATCAACAATTAGCAGCCTACAAGGGTGCATGGTTGAGGCTTTTGTGGCATTTCAATTCTGCTGTCATTTAATAACCACCCATGACTCAGGCTTTCCTCCCACATGCTGTGGCCTGGCACTCCTGATCTTTTTCATCCATTTGGATCCACTGGTACTGAAGATAAAAATGTGTTAAACAAGACTGCTTTGCCATTGCACCTGCAATTAATCTGACACACCAAGAGCATGATTTGGTCAGGTGTTTTTGTCCCAGTCTCCATACTGTTGTTCAAATACATTTGCAAAAAGGATGCTGTATTAAGGCAACATAGAGATCTTCCTGTACTTTCTCTGAGGACAGGACAAGGCAGCACCAGCCCCCAGCCAGCCCCAGCATCCAACTCTCACTGCAGCTGTTTTTAAATGGTTTTGGCCTACCAGGAACACATTTAGACACAGATGAGAAGTGTTACAAGGAGTTTTCTTCTCAGAAGCAAAATCAATCCCCATTTTACATTTAGCAGAGATAAGATGGCTGAGGCATAATTGATTTTATTTTATGGGATGATTTACAATGAGCATCCTTAAACAGAATTCAGTTATAATGAACATACAGTACAAGATGAGTCTTCACTGAGGCAAATGTCATTGCCTAGGGACAAGTTCAGATCTAAGTAACATCAGATTCATTACTCTGCATCTTAGATGAGGCTCTTCAGTCATGTTAAGTCAAATGTACCAACATTTATGTTCCCCATGCATTCCCATCAAGATGAGGACAATGTTTACCACCAGCTCCCTCGCTAATTGAATGTCTCCCACTGCGCCTGTTTCACTTTGGAAAGTCCTTTTCCTTCTGTGTCTTCCTGTCAACTCATCTGTGGTACTTGGGAGATCTCAGGCTTTGCAGTGAAATTTGGATCAATGGGAGAAGTTAGGGCTACTTCTGTTTGTTTGTGCACAGCACCCTGAAGACCCACCCCAGAGCCATCCCACGTTTTGGGATCCTTCTCACACTGCTCAGTTTGGTGACCACAGCTGGCAGCCCCACCACCAGTCCTTCCTACAGCACCACAGGCACCCAGCTGCTCTGGAGGGGAGTGTTTGCTTGTTTAGACAGGTGCACCGCATCACCCTTGGCCCCAGGATTTGGAGCTATGGGGACACACTTCCCAACCCCACTAGCACAGCCCACCCTAAGCACTGCTTTGTCTGCCACCAGACACCACCTCTCTATGCATTACATGCCCAAGGAGTTAAGTCACCCAGCCAGCAAGCTGGAGAACAAACACAATCAACCACTGAAAGAAGCTTTTTTTTTCCCCTCTGAAAATGCTGGGCTCAGGTAGGGACAAAAGAGGATTAAAGAAGTGTTTGAACTAAATTAATGAGTGGTGGGGATGTAAATTTGGAAAGTAATATTTAAAGCGACTCCCAAGACTGATGAGGCAAAAATTAAGAGGGAAATATGAAGACTAAGAAGAAAAATATAGAAAATTACTAAGTGGAAACACACACAAAAACTGAGAGGTTTTTGCAGTGTGCTTTTTCTTTAATGTTAGTTTTCTGCCCCTATTCCCTCCCCAACCCATCTTCCAAGCCTGAGCTTCAGGCTTACTTTCCTTTTGCATGGAGCAGGGGAATGAGGGAAGCAAAGAGCGGAGGCCACTCTGGAGTCTGTAGAGCCTAAGATGCTCCAGCAACACTCTACTGAGTTCAGCTGTCACATATTAATACAAGCTGTGTCTGATCAGAAACTGAGTAATTAGAACAGCCTGGAAGGTTAATGGCATGCACCACCTACCATCACTTCATTAGGGAAAAATCCGTAATCCAGACACCAATATTGCACCTGATTAGTGCAGACTCACAGAGTGAGAGATGGCAGAGCTGACTCTGAACCCTAACAAAGCTGCACACAGGAGCTGCTGCCCAGTCACAGAAGAGATTGGCAGCATAGCTTGGATGATGGCATGGCTCTGCCTTCAGTTTCACAACTCCAGTTTTTCTTTCCAGGAAAGAATTGGAGGAGAGGGCCAAAAATGCCATGCTATTCCCATACCCCAGGAGAAACTCCACAAAATGTAGAGTTGTCCATTCATTATAACTTCACTGCTGGACTTCATGGCATCAATGAAACTCAGAAAACTTCAGTGAGGGTTGTATGGAGTCTTACCTAAAAATCTTACTTAAAGGTTGCACTTGTATTGATTGCCACACTTCAAACTGTTCAGTAGAGTTGTGCCACGGATTTGTATTTTGACACAAACCAGCCTAAATAACATCCATTAAAGATTTCCTCCTGATAACTCCTTATCCAGAACATCAAGCACAACACAAAGAAAAACCCCTCCCCGGTCCAGCAAGTACCTGTGCAGTAAGTACACTACAGTTCAGCTACATTTCAGAAGGATAACACAGCTTCCAAACAGTTCACCATGCTCAAAGATTGTCCAGTTAGGAAGAATAAAAAAACAAAGGTGGGGGGAAAGTGAAGGAAAATGTCCAACCCCACTAAGCCTGATAGTTTGGCACTGGTTGTTTCCCACTAAGTTAGTCCACTGCTGAAATGAGAAACTGAGAAACCTGTGTTTCCTTGGCATGGAGATTAAAACAGCCAAAAGGGAAAGGTGTTGACAAGGAAATGGTTTTGGATTGTACGTTGCAGCTGGGAGGAGAGCTGAAGTAAAGCAATCCAGCCCTGTCAGTTGTTTCTCTGCCATGCAGCTCCAGAAATCCTCCAAGTTTAAAGAAAAAAAGAGAAATCCCTTGAGGAAGAGAAGCTCCCAAGCTACAGAAGGGCAAAGGCAGGATGACTCAGCCAGTAATTTCCCAAGGACAAGATGTTTCTGCTGTGCTTCAGCTGCCTTTTAGAACTTTGATCTAATTGGACTCTCAGTGTGGGAAGCAGGAACTACCTCCCACCATGGTGCTGCACATCCCTGGGACTTCTGGCTGACCACACCTTTCCCTGTGACAGGGTGAAAACCAGTTGAAGTGAGCAGCACTGTTTGCTTTGTCCTGGGGACGGTCTACAAATCCCCTCATCTTGAGGCTGAGGGCAGCAGACAGTTTGTGTGGCATCTCTTACCTCCCCAGAGCCTTCTTAAGGAGCACTTGGGAGCCTGGATGCCAATCCATGTGACAGACATCTGTAGTCATGGACTGAGGGTGATGGCAGTGCAGGTGGGGAAGGAAGACCTGTGGGTTTTCTTCAGCCAGACAATATGCTCAGAGACACAACACAGCCTTGGGCTATTTCAAATTTTCACTTTCAAATTACTTCATGGCTCTGATGAAGTTGCTTCAGCATTCAGGCTGTGTTTGCAGCCCAGATACTCAGCATGGACTCTGTCTCCAGTCTAGGATCAGGGACCTCAGTGTCTTCTGTGTGGGCACTCATGTTTTTGATCTGCTCTTGATCAGATGAAGTTAAAACAAAAGTCTCTCTCATCCCAGGATACTCTACAGGGAGCCAGAGCACCTCAGAGGGAGACAAGAGGCTCAATCTCATCAAGAAGGACTTCCAAAAAGTACCTGCACTGTGTTACACTTCAGCATCTAGGCAGGATCCCAGAGGCAGTGGCTGAACTTATCGAAGTGATTGTTTTCCACTGGAACTGAAAGAGATGCTACAAGATTTTCTCCTCCCATCACTCTAAATCTAGAATTTCTTTTAAAGCCTTAAACTCTGCATTTCTGCATTATCTGAAAGTGCAAAGAGCAACCACCAACAGGTGACCAGGAGGCAGTCTCCCACCATGATCATTCCAGCTCCTTCCAGGCAATGTCACAAAACATAGGCTCAAAATGTGCCAATATTGTTAGCCTGCTAAGTTAATCTGCTCAGAAAATGTGTTCATTAGCAACGGCACCTCTACTATTTTAACTGCAAACAGGACCTGTGATCTGCATTTATGCTATTTGCAGAGCTCAGGCAGGCTCTGCCAATAGCATAAATTTGGCTATTTATGCTATATAGCATAAATATATATTTATATTTATGCTACATAGCAGGCAATGCTAGCGAAGCTGCCTCCATGCATTATTACCAGTATTGCTTGAGCCACGGTGCAGCTGCTAATTAGCAATCAATTTATGTTTTCAATTCTAACATCAATATTAATATGAAGCTTTTATTAATGTCATAGAGAGAGACCACCCAGAAGTGTAGCACGGGTACTGCTGACCTTTCAAAGCAGCTAGAGAAGGGTCACAAGAGATATTCTGTCTCATTTATATATTCCCCCAGGTAACCCTGGTGCTGAAGGGCACAGCCGGAGGGATGGAGTCACATTTGTGCCATCGGCCCAGCAAGGCCAGTCCCGCTGTCCCATGCTGGGGCCATGAGCCGGAGGAGCTCTGGAGCCATGAGCCAACTCTGCCCTCTTGCGATTCCAGCCAGGCTTCCAACCTCCCCCCCACCCCGTACATCAGCGGGGAAGAGAGCTCTTCTCCAGAAAATCACCTAATTCGGATGCACATGTTAAAATTACCATTTATTTATTGAATTTTCCGAGAGACAGAAGCTGCTGGATGACGGTAGGGTTTAGCAGGTTCCTCAGCAGAGCAGGAGGCACTCAGGGCAATTCCTCCTCCTCTATGGGAGCAGCCCAGACCTCAGGTTTGCTCCATGGTTTTTTACCAGAGGGATTTAGCCCGTGTTCAGCAGTGCCCAGCACTCTGCCTGTGCCTCAGGCTGCAGCACTGCAGACACAGACAGGGCTGCCTGTAGGAGCACTCTGGACATGCACACAAGCCTCTAACATCCTGGGCATGTATACAGCCTCTTCAGCTCGACTCATCTCTAAAAAAAGCTGGAGAAACCTGTCCCTACCATCATGTCCTCATCCTTCCTCACCAAAGCAAGCCAGCTCCACAATGTATTCCTGCATGGTCCATCCCAAGGCAGGGGCTGGCTGGAAAATAAAGACAGGAAAACCATTCATCTCATCACCTGTAAAACCTCATTTTCCCTTCCAAAAAGAAGCATCAGTCGTTTGAGAGGCTGTTACACCAGGGCTGAGCCTAAGGCTGCCAGGTAAAGCAGCGCTGTGCTCCAGCCTCGCCTGCAATGCTTGGAGCTCCACGAGAGAGCAGCATGTCCCTTCAGTTGGACTCCACAACTCCTTTTAAAATGGCTAACTGAGAGCTGCAGGAGGACAACGGGGACAGAAAGGGATGCAGGTTAATATTTTTATTCTTACACACCCGTATATACAGGGTCACAGCGAGACCCTTTTCTTTCTGCAAGAAGGTGATGCTGCAGTGCACAGTTGGTTTTTTTCTTGCTTTGTTGCTTGTATTTACTACCATAGTAAATAACTGCTAGACAGTTTAAAAATAAATTATTAAAAAAGCACAAAAAACAAAAACAAACACCACCCCAAAACCAAACAAAAACACCAGGTGTCAGGGGGAATTAGGCTTCAGAACAGATTTCAACCCAGTAACACCAGGCTTTTCGGGATTCACGAGACAGGTATTGAAGCCAGGAGGGCCTGACTTGGCCATCATAATAACTTGCTGATCATACAGTCAAGTGCATCAGAAGCACAGGATATCCTGTATCCTCTCCTTTCCCAGCATTTTGACAGAAATGAGATCGTCTTTTGACATTTGCCTTTGCTGCTCCCCTCATGTAAACTCGGCAAGACACCAAATTCATGTGCTAACTTGAATTAAGTCTCACAAAGAGTAAAGAAAAAAAAATAGTATACAACAACCCCTGAAGACAGGACTTTTTGAAGGCACAGAGCAGCCAACTAGAAGGTTATGAGGAGTGGGTTAAGACAGTTAACACAAGAGCTTTTTGTACCATGGTATTGATAATGTAAGGAGTAAGATAACACACTGTTATTTTCACTGAGTTATGCATCCAGGCCAGCTCAATCAGATCCCTATGAGATCAGCACCCATTCATTTTGTGGTGATGGACTCACAAAAGGCCCTCACGCAGTTGTAGCAGCAAAGCTTTACACAGACTTCAGTAGGAAACAGAGGAGTGAGAACTGCATAGTGCCAGGGTGGGGAAGAGAACAACACAGAACAACACAAAGCAGGAGCAGCACAGGTTATTTATTGTCAGGATAATAATATCAATAATATTTACTTGGGATATACTGGGAAATGAACAGTGATACTTTATAAAAGACCTTTTAGCTCTGGTTGAGCATGAAAGTGGAATATAGCAGAAAGCTGCAACGTGTCTGCCTGGGAGCTCAGGGATAACACACAAAATCCCCACCATCAGTTGCTGCACCACCAAAGGAATGTGGGAGAAACTGGTAATGCATTTAAGTGCTACCAAAATATTTATACACACATATATATTCCTACATATGTCTCTCCACAGAAGCTTCTTACATATGTCCCTGTCACATTATGTCACCACTGCATGTCAGACAAAATGACAAGGAAGGATTTGAGCAAGGGTTTGAAAGTTCTGTCAGGAATGAGGATAATGAGGGATGCCCTCATGAGTGCAATGAGGGAAAAGAAAGGAAATAGCAATATCTCAAGGAAAAAGAGAAAAAAAAACCTAATAAATATCAGACTTGCCCTTCACAATGTTGTTTCAGAACGTGTCAAAAAAACCCAACCCCAAGGAAATCACCTGCTACAGGAATTACACTTTAGAGCAGAAAATTATTTCCAGCTAGGACATTTCCCAGGGCTAACTTGTAGAAAAACCACTCTAAGGCTGCACAGTCCCACACTGTTGGGGCCTGGCCCAGAGTCCTGCTAGGGGTGGCCATAGAGAAGTGTAGGTATTCTCTGAGAAAAGCATTTTGGTAATTGCCCAAGTACCTTTTGTCAGCTCCTGTGTTCTGACAGCTAAAGCACAGATGTTTCGTTTGCTTGGTTGGTTTTTTCTGTGATGTTCACCTATCACACCCAGTTGTGTAAGGCCTCCCCCCACCACTTCCCCTCTCCCAGATATCCCAGGTGTAGATGGAGCAAGAACTCAGAGTGACAGATGATGACTTGCTGGCTGCCCCAGCCCCTAAAGATATACACTTACACACACTGGGTAGAACTGCTCCATGAATTAGCACTGAATCTCAGATCTGTCAAACTCAATGAATGCTGATTGATATAACCTTTTAATTAATGTATTTTTTCAGGAAAAGAAAGGAAAATTATAACACTGCCCAAACTACTGCAATGATGTGGACTGGGGGATCATCTTACCCTGTCCCCTCACTTCCAAAGCCAGCCTCTTTCATCTATATTTTCTAATTTCAACCACAGGAGTTAAAAAAATCAAATAAACCCAACTGTGCCATCTCATTGCATGAAAACTTCTCTCCCACAGCAGCCAGTTGAAAGGCTGGTTGATGCTTACAGGAGAGTCTTGCAGATCAAAGCACACCAAGCCTGCTTAGACACGCCTGCTGTCCAAAAGGCTTGTCTGCATATCTCCTGATTAGCTCCAAGTCCAGTGCAGGTCAACAGCAGATGAAAGGCAGGCATTTAACAAGCACCAAACTGCTACAAGACTGCACTTCCCAGCTTCTTACCCAGCCCTGTACTTGCAGCTGCCTTGCTCCAAGCCTCCTTACTTGCAGCCCAGAAATCTGGATGTCAGCAGGTCAAGGGCAACAGTGTTGTCTCCATGTCACCCATCCTACATCTTTCTTCCCATGACACACAAGCTCAGATAGTTCCACATCATTAAGGCTCTAATTTTTCATTTATTATCATTATTATTAATAGTAATAATAATTGTAAGAGAGTGATTAACATTCCCAGGATTCCTGTTGGTCACCCTGCAGCCACTGAACACACCCCAGCATCAGCTCCCAACACTTAGCACTGAGCAGACAAGTTGCTCTTCTTAGCCATGTCACTTCCCTTCCTTGGGGACAGGAATGAAACCACAGAGCTTAACCATAGCTTAACCCCAGTCAGTCCAGAGCCAGCATTAACACAAGCCAGCAGAGATCATGATCAGAGCATCTTACAGGATTTTTGTTTTCCTACTAGTAACAGCCTAATGGAAAATTTCAGTAATATTAAAGGATTCTCCTTACCTACCTACTTTAACTCTGATATCCAAGTAGAAATAGGGGACACAAAAATCCATCAAGGAATCCCTTTATTACTTGAAAAAGATAAGAACAGTAGAGATTTTCAAAGCAAATTCTGTTCCTGCAGAGGCCCACAGTCAGGGACCTCAATGAGAGCCCCACACACACCTGTGTGTAGGTGCTCCACGGAGGGAAACCTAATGTTTCCCTCATTAGGGAGATCCCAGTCTCCCACAGGCTTTGGTGCCCTCCAGAGCACGTTCCTCTGGAGCATCACTCTCCTGGATGGCAGCAGCAGCCCCACACTTTAACCCCTGTAATGCAAAGATCAGGTCTAAAAGCCTGAAGATTTCTGACCTGCCCAGGCAATTTGTACATGGATTTGAACTACTGAGTGACACGGGTGCCAGAAACTCAACTAACTTAGAGACCTGCAACTCCACCACAAAGAATAAACCAAAGACACAGGCAGCAAGCACTGCTGGCAGGGCATGGGAGGTTTGCTATGAAAGCACACAGAGGTACACTGATCTTCTACAACAGTGTTATTTAGGAGGTGTTTGGGAGATCTAAGGTCCATAGGAAAGCAGTAAGTTATAGTTAGCTGGATAACAGAAAGCAGTATGTAGTAATTAGCTGGATAATGTGCTTGTACACATAGCTTGGGAACAAAAAAGCAAAAAATGAAGTTGTAATTGTCAGAAAATATGGGGAGAAGAAAAGTTTTTAAAAATATAAGACTGCACTTTGGCCAGATGCCTCAGGAAGTAAAAAGACTTAATTCCTACAGATTTTGAAAGAAGTAAAAAGTTTGCTGTCTTTAGGGGATCCAGATTTGGGTGAACTGGGTTACTAAATGTGATTTCTGTTGTACATCACTGTTGCATAGTTGGATTCTGTGGCTTCTTGAAGGTGAACAGCTTTCTCAATAATCACCATGCCAAAGGTCTAGGAAACTACAAATAAACCTTCAGCTGAGGCTCAGAAACAGTGACCCAAGCCTCTGATCTCTTTGTCAATCTAAACTTCTCTGATACTCACAAGGAAGCATCTCCCTAGCCCTGTCCCTGCCTCCCACCCCAAAGGATGGGATGACTGCAGTCCCTGCTGCAGCAGTGCTCTGTCCCCAGCAAATTCTTCTGTCAGGAAGAGCATGGGAACATGGAAAGCCTGCAAAATTTAAGTTGTAAAACATCCAGATGAAAAGATTATTCAGTACATTAAAACATAATTAAGGCCAGTTAGGAAGTTAAAGCATATGGATCATAATTTTAGATCTCTAGAAGGCAGAGCAGTGGGTTTGGCTTACAGCACATGGCTGCTGTCCATAAGGAGGACAGCACAGACACCTTTATAGAAGGATAGAGGAACATCCTAAGGTATTTGGCAGGGGCAACTACTCCAGTTATTTTGTTAAAACCTGCATAGTTTATGTCACCTATGAATCCAATTCTTAAGGTTGTTTTCCTCAGCCTTAAGAACAGCAGGAATCAAAGACTTAAAAGAAAACAGAAAGAGAAACAGAAAACAGCCCACTGCCACAGCAGACTGCTCACCACTGCACTGACTCATGCAGAGATTAGATACCAGAAGCAGTCTGCAACCCTAGTCAAGCAGAACACAAAGTCCTGCTGTTCCAGGAAAAAATAAAGCCAAATAAAATAATTACTTCTTAGGGATGACTCAAGTTCTCCCAACAAGCACCCACCTCACCAACCATTTGGTCACTTCAGAAGAAGCCAGCATGCCGTCATGCCCACGGCACACCACCATCTCCAGACTGCTCCAGGTGTGCCCAAGGAGACAGCTTCCCACTGTGTTTTCCCACAAAGTCCCAGCTTCTGCAGCACGCTAAATTTTACTATGCTTTTTTCAAAGCATCTAATCAAGACCATCACACTTCTGATACCCTTAGTCACCCACAAATAAGGCTTAAACCCACTGCTTTTCACAAGTAAGCCCCAGATCTGGTTACTGGAATAAGCCTCCAAAGGCAATCAGCATTATATAATTAGAAGTCCATAACTGGGGAAGGGGACAGACATGCCACCTCTTTTTCCCCATCCCATCCCAAACCCAGGAACGCAGAAGGAGTCAGGGGATCATAGAAGTTGTGTTCAGTTATTGAAATATCAGCTGCAAGATCTGCAGCCGAGCTTAAACACAGACCTCAGACATGCATCTCACAACCCGCCCTGCTCCCTCGTAGGGAGATTCGAAACAAAACAAAACAAAAGATGAAAGGTTAATTAAGCCACAAAACAAACGAAGATTCCAGTTAGCAGTACAATTACCTCGGAGTGCCCTCCACCAGAGGAAGGTCTGCAAGAAGTGCATGCTCTTTTTCCTCAGTCCCGGAGGAGGTGGCAGCATTAGCAGGACCAGGGCTGCTCCACGGCTCGCTCACAACCACTCCAGCATCCCCAGCCTCCTTCCAGCCCCAGCACTACCTCGGACCAGCCTGCGCAAAGTGCACCTGGTCTGCTCTGCTAATCACTGAGGGGGGAGTCTGGGGCTTCTCTCTCTCATGCTCTCTCCCTCTCCAAATAAGCAATTAGCATGAATAATTACAGCTCTGATAATAATACCCAGCCACCTTTGAGCAAGAGGGAAAAGTCTGTAATTAACTCTTTCTCAGGGATCAGAGTAAGCTGAAATAGCACGAGCCTAATTATACTCTTCTGGGATGCCTCCTGGCTACCGAGAAGCTCTGGAATGTGTGGGAGGCAGGGGTCAAGTAGCATCCTTTTGGAAATCTCTCCATCCAACCCAATTTTACGTGTCTGCTGCCCAAGTGATCATTAGATGTGCAAAGATACACAAGGGGGAAGAAAACCCACAGTTTGCCTACACTGTGCTAATCAGCAAGGGCTGTCCATTCAGAGACTGCCCGCAGCATTATCCCGTGATGAATCTTGGGCCACTGAGGACTTTGGAGCAGTTCCCCTCCTGGGAGTATGTTGTGGTAATGTGTGGCTCCTTCTAGGCACAAAGCAGAGCCACACCAGCTCTCAGGAGACCGGACCCCAGGCTGGAGGGGACACTGATGGCCAGACAGACACCCACTATAAACTCAGCACAAAGGCACTCCCATCCCAGGGTTTTCGTCCTGCCTCTTCCCCCAGGTCACAAAGCTAGGGGGAATACACATAAATGATGCAGGTAAGGGCTCCAGATCAGCTCAGGAGGGAAACTGGGCTGAGCACATTTAAAATGTCTTTGCATTGAACTGACTTTGCCCCCTTCCCAAAGCCTCTCCTGGCAGGCAGGTGGGACAGGCACACGTGCATGCCCTGCTCCCAGTTCCTTCCAAGAAGCACTCTACCCCCAAAGGAGTTCTAGTGAGTTCAGAGACTAAAACAATAAATGGTGGCCCTCTGCAATAACTGCCCCAAATTGCCCAAGGCTCTGAAAAGATGCGTGGGTTAGATGGCTTCTCTAACATACCCTCTTCATGTTACTAAAAAATGTGATAAATTGAGTTATTACACAATCCTGTCATGCTTTATTGCTACTGCGGTATCTGGAGATGTTATTAGAGTGCTGCAGTAGAACAGCTGCCCTCCAAACACTCCAGTCTCTTATGAAAAGAGCACAGGTTTTGTTAATATCTCCTCTTGTATTCCATTGACCTGAAATATTTAAGAGTGGAAAAATTAACGTGTTTATGAACCCTTATCACTAGCCTTAGAAAAACCGCTGAAATGTTTATGTCTCTAAGCATTTAAGCATTAATTTTCATATTATGAAGATTCCACATAATTCTATTATTTATGAAGTCAAGGTGCTCAGGGCACTGCAGAATAGAATCAAGCATATTAAAAAAACAACATAATATAAATAAAATAATTTCAGTTATTTAATGATTTTGTAAGACTTTACCAAGATGTTGTATATAATATGCATTTTAACTTTCTTTATTTCGTCTACTCTTTTACTACAGAACTACCTTCTATTTTGCTAATTTCTTGAAAACTGAGAAAGTAAACATATTCTTATAGACTGCCTGAATCCCACAAGTTATTATGTATATTAGTTTCCCTCTAACATGAATTGTTCCATGAGCACTAAGTAGACTGAGCAGTGGAATAAATTGAAGCCTATATATAAAGACCCAGACTCTGAAATGGTAATTATTAATAAATAACATGATCAATATGGCTTAATGGTTACGATACTGGGGTCTTAAAATGCTGTTTTGTTGTGAAAAATCTCTACCTGGTGTGCCCACACTTACAGTGTGACCCAATGTAATTTCAAGAGTTGCTTAAGTTTGAAAAAGAAATCCACACTTAGGGCTTGACTTTTAATTTTACTATGACCTAATTGCCAGGGCAGCCAGTCCAGCCTTTGCTCTGGATTCTTTCCAGCTTATGTGTTACCCTCAGAATCTCTGACCCAGCAGGCTATTAATGGACACTGGAGGTGGAGGCACACACACGGATTCTCCCATTGGAAATGTCTTTCCCGCAAGCTGGATGTGCCCCCAGGGACAGGGAGGGCCTCTGTGACACTGCACAACACAAGGGTGACAGTCCCCATCATGCTGTGGTGGGAGCCAGGGTCCACAGGGACCCACTGCTGCAGGACCTCTCACTCTGACAACACCTGGGAGGTGTTTGAGGTCTTGGATCTGCGTGGGAAAGTGTTCTGATGGGGGCATGTGGGCAGAGGACAGGAGCACCCACAGTTCTGCACAGGCAGCCCCAAAGAGGGATTTGCACAGATCTACAGCAAAGTACAGCCTTGGGAGGTCAAGGGGAATATGCCAGATGGATCTGTAAGAGGTGAAAAATTCCAAAATTATAACCTATGCAGAAACTGCAGCACAGACGCTTGGAGACAGTAAATTGCTCTGCAAGCAGGAGCCTCAGCTTTAAAAACAGAGACAGGGGGACATCAGAGGACTGGGGCTGTTCAGAGGTCTGAGGCTTTGTGGCTCCATCATGTGGCTCCAAGTATTAAAGATGCTCTTTGATTCACAACTTTTGGTTACTACTGATGTCCCTAAACAGGAGTGAGTGATGTTGTAGTCTGCTCTACACACTCGTGTACCAGCTGCCTTAGGTGTTACATTGCTAAAATTTCCAATGCTTTCAATTAACACGTAGCAAAGCCATTAGTCATGTTGTCTTTCCGACAAATAATTGCTCTCCGTGGCTCCCTTCCACATTATTGTGAGTTTCCATTTAATTTATGGGCCCTAAATAAAACATAAAGAAACCAAGACTAATGTTTCATCAGTTTCCTAAGCTTTTCCAACATGTTTGGTGGGGAGGGGAGCTGGCACTTCACTGTTTTATGGCTCTGAGGGAAGAGTGGCTCATCTAGCAGCAGACAGGGAGTTTGCCGCAGGGCAAAGGACAGACTCACACCCTCTGAGTCACATCTGGCACATCTGCAGGGTGGGGACACAATCCAGCCCCTGCTGCACTGGGATGCGCCTGCCTGCCCCTCGGCTGAGCCTCCCACGCATCCCATGGCTGTGCAAGGCACTTGCCACAGAGGCACGAGATGAAAGGAAAAGGATGCAAACATCAGAGGAACGGGAGAGACTGTGTCATAAAGAAAACACAATTAATTCCTTGGTAATTATTCAGACCCCAGGCTTCGCCCTTATCCAGCAGCTTCACACAGGAAGCCCAGCCAAGGACAGCTGGGGAAGGAAGAAGTTGCTTTCCAGCACTGGGGGTTCCTGCTAGCCCTGCATCAGCCACCAGTTACACATGATCCATGGCCTTGATGCCTTAGAGAACAGGTCCAGGCGTTGCAAGCTCTCAGCTCACCCATTTTGAAACACAACCCCAATACCCACTGGGCCCAAATTCACTCTATGCCTGTCCACATACATCCAGTGTGTGTTCATAGATCAGCACACTCAGGGTCACCCCACACCTGCCCCATAATGGGCACAAGCCCATGCCATGTGCAGGGACCTGACAAACTTCTTTGCACAAATGACCACAGACAGCAAATCAAGGCAACGAGCAACACCCCCAAAAACAAAAGACTGAATAAGCAATGCGTGGGTGATTACAAAAACTTGAACAGAAAGCTGTTCAAAAGGCATCCAAAAGAGAAAGGGAAGAAGGCTGCCAAGGCTGACTCCCCAGATAAAGTCTCCCTGCTGACAAGTTCACCTCCAATTTGCAATTCTTGTGTCTGGCTGCAGACGGAGTCGATGGCAGCCCTGTCTGATGTCTCCCCTCACACGAGTACCCACTGGAGTGAGAGGCCACACTTGGAGGGACAGAGCACTCAGAGGCAGCTGTGCCACTGCTCCCCACTGACTTGGGCAGTGCAAGAGCTGCGACTGATGGCCACCCATGGCCTGAGCCCCGGTCCTTTCCCAGCAGTGCCACAGGACGAGCAGCAGCTCCGGAGCTGCCGGGCTCTAAGTTGCTGCAGCCTGGACAGCCTTGTTCTGAGCTTCAAGGTGGTGTGAAAGGCTTGAAGGGAAAAGGAAAGAACTGTGAATCTCAGCAGAAATGGGGGTTGTGCTATTTTACCCCAGTACCAAGGGAGAAGACTAAATAATTAATCACAAAAGCAACTGAGTGTTAACGAGCCGCACAGGATCAAACCGCATGGAAGATGCAAAGGCCCCCCAACCCTCTCCAGTGTGCTGATAAGCCTCATTTTAATAACTTGACTACCAAAGCTGAGAGGAAATGTCACAAATAAATAAATGTATCCCAATATCCCCCTTGGGCTTCTACTGGGGATAATCTTGACACCTTTGCCACCAAAGGAGCCAGTTCAGAGCATGTTTTGCAGGGGGGAGTCCTGAGAGAGAAAAGTGTCCCAGGCTTTGGGTGGATTGTAGAGCTCATTGTAGAGCCCTTCTGCACGTGCCACCCCACTCTCTCCGTAGCTTTAAGGAAAGGGAGGATATGCATTTCAAATAGGAAAAGCAAACATAATGCTGCTTCAGTGCCATTCCTAAATAGCAGAGTCTGACTGTGCAGAACTGAGCAGCAGCATCCAGGAGCCATCTGGGATAGCATGAGACGGGAAGGGAAATACATGGACATGCCTCTCTTGGGTGCTCTGTCTAGTCAGCCGTACTGAGGACAGATCATAGAATCACTGAAATTGTGTATTGCCCTGCACACAGTATATCCCTGTGCAGACTACACAGAGAGTAGCCACTCTTCCCTCAGAGCCATAAAACAGTGAAGTGCCAGCTAATATACTACTAATACTAGGACACAACTAGTAAAATACAATTTAGAAAGTACCAGCATTAAATCACCTTCCTTCCCAGCTCATTACACCGGGG
Organism: Leptocoma aspasia; assembly: GCA_013399835.1. Taxonomy (NCBI): domain Eukaryota; kingdom Metazoa; phylum Chordata; class Aves; order Passeriformes; family Nectariniidae; genus Leptocoma; species Leptocoma aspasia. Next base: position 158,605 of record VXAX01002322.1, on the reverse strand, counting down.
CCAGCACACATCTCTGTTACTGCAGCTTGTGATGGAGATTCTAAGTACTAACATTTGCATCACAGTCCCTTGCATAAGGCTTTTCCATCCTACAGTGAGAAAGGGTTGTGCCAAATAGGGTGAAAGACCATGTGGATTCCACTGTGCCAACAGCTACAGCAAAACAAACTCTAAATAATTATATATTCTGCTTAAACAGCACCATGGCTTCCAAAAGGGCTTTGAGAAGTTGAACAGATAGGCAGCCAATAGGCAGGGCTCTGCAATCCTTCACTCAGATGCTACAATCTGACAGGAAATAAGGATCCTGCTTAATGGCCCAGAAGGAATATATAGAATTTAGGGGTATTCACACGCTCTGTGCAGCACACATCTACACACCATCTCCAGGGATCCTCTACAGGAGCTTGTTTTGGCTCTAGTATCTTTATCCTGTAAAATCTGAATAGGGTGATTCCTAGGCAGCTGAGCATGGGAAGACATTTCAAATAAGGCAGTGTGATGGGCTTTTCTACAGCTTCTGTGTGATTGCAGGGCACCAGCCTCATGGAAAGACCCCTGTGCTGATGTCAGAATGACGCTTCTGAAAATTGCCTGTAATAAAACACAAAGCCTTCTCTCCTCCACCACGATATCAACATCACAACTCTGATTAAATTAAGTCATAATCTGAAACAATATGCACACTTGGTGCATTTCCAATACCCAAATGTAAACCTATGGGCACCAAAAGAACTTTAATCCTGTGTATTTTTATCTGAAAAACACGATTGACTATGAAATTACTTCCTCTGCCTGCATCTCTTACAAGGACTGGAAGAGAATAGAGTGAATTTTGTAGGCTTGCCCATCAAGGTATGCTCACAAGACACCAGCAGGGTCAAGATTTCCAGGGACAAGAGCCCCACAAACAACAGGATGCTGCAGGACATGTTTGCAATTATAAAGGCCAATCCCATAGCACAGGTGAGGGCAGAGAACTGAGACTTGGTCAGCAATCCAGAACTTACTGAGGCACTCACTGGCTTGGGGAGGCTTTGCTGCAACACTTTAATGATACATGGGCTGAATATTTTGCATTTCTGTGCCTAAAACCTCACTCAGCTGGAATGAGGTTGTGTCCCTTGCGGGACATCATTTACATCAAAATCTCCCCCTCTTCTCAGCAGGACTTTCATGTACCCCAGCATTTTGAAGGCAGAGGCATATCTGTGTGTGGGGATAGACATATCATTTTTAAACATTCATTGAGCTGGAATTGTGGAAGATGCCAGCATACGAAGGGTTCAACTGATGTGTAAATGCAGCTCTTTGAAAAGAAGGAATTGAACACCAAAACTGGTTCAGTGCAGCTAAATTGGTCCCCTAAGGGCCAGTGGTAACAGAAACCTTCAGCCCAAATAAGAACAAGTGAAATATTCAGCAAACAGCATTTGATGCTTATGTGCAGGAGAAAAAAAAAAGCAGTGCAACCGTTGGAAAAAGAAAATATCATGTTACCCCAAGCTACATTAAAAGTAGCAGATAAAGGGTTTGGGGGAAAATACTCTGAGGAGTGTGGCAGAGTTCTGGCAAGCCAGTGCTGGAAACCCCAATGTCCCAAGACCGTGGGTAAAGTGAGCAATGGAGGTTGTGCCACTGGTCCCAAAACAACAACCCACTGCTCAGACCGGGCTCCCTCCAGGCACTACAGCTCTAAATCCCATTCCCTGTGGCAGTGCTGGGGAGACAGCACAGGCCTGAAATGGGCCCCCAAGGAAGGAACACAGAGGATACCCAGGCTCTGACTCATGGAGGAGTAGGACATGCATGAACAAACTTCCTTCTGTGAAACAAGGCCACCTCTGGAGACCTTCAAGCTTTGGTAGCATTTAAAGGCTGATGACATCCTCCTGGTCTTGGGTTGAACTTCACCTGATGCGCCTAGGTGTAGGAACAGGACCCAGCTCTTGTTTTCTCATTGGGTGCGTCCCTATGGACTGGGAGCATGAGCCCAACACTGCAGCTAATCCATTTGTATTAACCACAGTAATATGGGTATGCTGAAGGGTCAGGGCTTGGTGCAGGGTTTACTTCACTCCCCGAGGTTCACAAAATCAGGGTGCACCTGCCATAGAGGCTTTAACCATCAGCATATCTCCTGTGCTCCTGGCAACCTGAAATCAGCCTGCCCCACTGTGCCAAATGATAGCACCTTAGCCAGACAGACAGACAGGCAAAGCCTGAACTTGCTCAACAAGAGCTCAGTTCTTGACCGTTTTCCAATTAAAAAATATCAGAAACACCACAATCATTTTAATTTCCCTGTGAGGGATGCTAGAATTGCTTTTTGTTGTTCAAATCAGTCTGGTTTATCCCCTTCCTATATTTCTTCCTGTTTTCTTCCCAAAAAGGACTGTATAAATGTGGGTGCTGTAGTACCTGAATTTCTTGAGGCATTTTAATTATCTATTATTATGCTCGTTGCTTGAAGACAAAACTGTAAGCAATAGCTCTTTCCAGGGCAGGAAGGGAGTTCATTAGAAAACATGACAATAGATTCAAAGAAATAAAATGCATAAGAAATTAACTGTTCAGGGAAGCAAGGCTGGCTTTACAGGTGCAACACAGACAGCATATTATTATTGCTGCTTAAATTCTGTGCTTTCTGAAAATGTCTCATCTGTATGCCCATTCAGCTACATACATATCAGAAACAAAAAGGGATTATTCCTTCCTGTTTTATCAATCAAGGATGATTTTGTCAAAGGAAGACCTTGCCAATACCCCTGGGGTGTAAGACCACAGGTATTGTTAATATATGGCAACAGCAGCTGGTAAAGTAAACTAACTGGACATTATTTTATTTTCCAGCAGGATTACTGAACAGATATTGGAAAAAACAATGCTTACCCTTGGAGCCCTCACTTAAAGGCAGAGGAAGAATTATTTCAGGAAGAGAGACCTGTGTTATTGGATTCATATATCTGTGCTCTTTTTGTTGCACTGGCAGTGAATCCAAGTGGGGAAGTATTTTTTTGTCTTGCAAAAACAGAATTTTGTTTGCTGTTTCTATGATGATACAGAAGCTGTACATATCACAGTTGATAACCTAAAATAACCTGAGATGTCAATTCCAACTGCAGATCTATATCAGGCACATCAGGGATCTGAGCTGGGATCTCTCTGCTCTTGTGAATATCCTGACCAACCAGTCATTTACCTATTTCTCATGGAAACGTTTCTTTCTTTTTATTCTGACTGTGGTTACAAAGCTCATCCTGGACTCTTGAAGGAGTTTCTAATGGCAGGTACATCAAAACTCCGCAGATCTCATGCATCTCTGAGTTCTGACTCTCCCTTTTGATTAAAAAACTCCCAACTACCTTCATTTCTTAGACCACTTATATGGTTGCAATACAGCTGGGAAGGAATTAGATGGAAAGACTCTGCCTTCCTCACTGCCAGAGGTATCAGCTACGTTCCTAAATTCCCAAAGCTTTTAAAGATATGCAAATGTGCTTTAAGCAAAACAAAATATAAGCAAGCAGAGAGAGGAGGAGGGGTGAACCCCAAGAGTAATGTGCAGAGCCTTTAAGTGAAAAAGGCTGATACTTCCTCTTGGTTACATGCCAGCTGAGAAAAGGCTACATCTTCCCATAGGCAGCACTGAGCCTCTGCTAACTTCTTATTTAGTCTGAGGTACCTTGATGAAAATTATGTTCACACAAAAATACCTCAGCAACTGTTAGTTTGTAATCAGTTTTATTCTCTAATTGGCATTTGGCCCCAGTGCAATGCATGCTGATCTCTCCAAGCAGCACAGACACAGCAACAGCATGAACAACCCACTGCAAGATTCTGGACAAATGCCCAAAGCATTCATTTTCTGCTCAGGCCTGTTTTCTCAGTGGAAAAAAGAGTGTGTATGAGGAGAAAACATTATCTCATGACTGTTCTGCTACACTCCAATGCACCCAGATGAGAAGGGGCATATAGGTTGCAAAGACAGACCATTTATTTTAAAAGGCACTTGGTTTCCTTTTGCTTTGTGTTTCCTGAAATAGATTATAAAAAAGGAAACACAGACATACGTCTTGAGGATTGATATATCATGTGGCAATTTTGTAAAGAGCACAACCCTTCCCTTGTGCCCTCCCCACAGTCAGTTATCAAGCCCTGAATTACACACTGCTGTTGATTTCCATGGCTTGGTATGATTAATCAGGCTGTACTCCGTAAAGTAAAAAGAGCAATTGGAACAGAGAGGAAAGGAAATCGCTCACAAAAAAACTAGGCTACAATAACCCTCAGGAGCTGAGTGAAACCAAGAAGAGGAGGAGAGTTCAGCACTAGGCTGCCAGCCTGGGCAAGGACACAACCCTAACTCCAGCATGTCAGACCCAGTGAGCCTCAAATGCACAACACAGCACATTTAGAGAAAAGCTTTTATAAACCCATACTAAAAGAAAGCAATGGATTTTTTTTTTTTCCAAGGACTTAGACCCTAGGAGGAGGCACACAGTGTTATTTTCTTTGCCCTGAATACAGTGAGGTGTAAGTAGCTCATGCAACAGAGCAAAAAGTGGATAGAGGAATCCTATTCAGACCCCCTCCCAAAACATTCTGCAATGAGACAGATCACTCTTTTTAACCGAGCTAAATGAGCCAGCACAGCATATCCAGGAGGGAATAGAAAGCTGGGGAAGCACTTCTTGTTATTAACTAACAGTTGCATTAAGAGAACAGCTGGTGGCCACCACATTTGTTGAAAGTAATTGAAAAATTACTGTAATTTCATCTTACAGCAAAAGTCAGTGTTGTTTAGTTTTCTATTTGTATCTGTAACTCATGGAAACATCTTCTTTGGCCAGACTACAAATATACAAAATTAAAATACAGACCTTTTACCTTGCCAATATGCAGCCTTGTTATCATCTCAGGACTCCACCAGAGCCAGAATGCTGAAAATTCACATCACATTATTTTTGTCCCCTTACTCTTCTGGAATGCATTGTTAAAATATTTTGCTAGTTAATAAATTCATTTCATTTTATCCATTACTGTTCAAAGTAATTCCTCCAAAGTATCAAAGTATGAAATTAAAACCTACTTCCTTACCAGGTATTTACACTGAGACAGGACAGAAAGCTGTCCTGGGGTGACTTTATGATGCTGAATTTTATCCCCATTCGTCTGTTTAGCCCAGAAATAAGTTTTGCACCTTTAAAACTAGATCTGGGAGT
>VXAX01002322.1:124764-152973 GCA_013399835.1 Leptocoma aspasia | reverse complement strand
GCTGTATTCAAAAACAGAGATAAGAGCTTCAGCTTTCTCTCTCACAGACTGTGCTGTCTGCAGCATGGACAGACGGTGGGACGGGAGAGCTCTCCTTTGCTTTTAGTTAGTTTTTAGCTAGCTGAGACAGAGAAGTTTCCCAGACTGTGCTTTTCTTTTTCTTGGAAGTGATCAGCCCTGTTCTGGACTGAAAACCCAGAAAAACACCAGGAGCTCACACCTGTGGCCCACTGGATGCCAGGACGCTGCATTCCAGCACCAGAGGGACTGATAGAGACTGAGCTGCAGCCCATGAAAAGAGCTTCCTGAATTTGCCACCTCTTCAGAACAGCGAGAGCTTTTATTGTTTAATAGTCTTTTTTTTTTATGCTTGTGAATACTTCGGTTGTTAAATAAATAGTTTCATCCACTTTTCTCCAAGGAAATCTTTTCCCAAACGAGCTGGGGGAGGGGCCACTTGACTCTGCTTTCTAGAGGAACGCCTTTGGAAGCTTCTTCCCAAATTTGCCCTAAACCAGGACAAAAGCTTAGCTCTGCCAGCAAATACATAAAATATCCCCTATTAGGAACATCAGTCTGTAGATAACTTCAGTTCCTGTCTTTCTAGCACTTTTAAAGAATATATTTTTGTAGGTGATTATAGAAGAAAGAGGTTAAAGAAAAAGATTCATTTTTACTGATATGGGATTATAATTTTCTCTTGTTCCCAATGTCACACTGGAGGCACAGATCAGCCTGGTAGGAGCTTGAATTTTAAGACTTTGACGAGGAGGGAAAACAGCATTACACAGAATTTACTGAGGGTGCCCATGGGGTGATTTTAGACTTTCGATTCTCTCAAATTTAGGTGGATTTTTACAATTAAAAGGAAAGCACTTACTGCCACACTGAGAGAACAGAGAAGCTAATACAATCTCCTTGACATGTCCCTGAGGCACAGGAGTAGGTTGGCTTCCAGACAGACCCACTGCAGATTCCCTGTCAGCTCCAAAATAAATGAAGAATTGTGATTTGGCACATCCCCATGAGTATGCCAAGTCAGACACCTGTACATGAGGGAGGAAATGCTATGGATAAAAAGTTGTACAGGTGCAGGGGAATGGGAAATCAAGGTATTTCCTCACCTGTTTTAAATGCTGCCTGCCAAGCTGCTTTGTATTATTCACTGACTTAGAAGTATGTGACAAAAATGTCCCATAGCTGTATGTAAGGAATGAAGTCAAGAGGAAAGTAGCTCAGTGACAAACAGAGAAAACAACTTCCTTTAGATCCTTAGTTTTAACATCCAAATCCTCTCTGGTGACACACACACAATACAAAAAAAAAAAAAGAAACTTCAGACACACCTTATAAGCAGCAAGATTGTAATTCTGAAATAATATTTTTAAATCTTGTTTCTATTGACTCTGAACTCACTACATCTTACAACTTCGGTGAACTGGGTTTTGTTTATAGAACAGTTAAATGGCAACTATCAAATCACAGTGCCTTGTTCATTTGCAGTTCCTTCACTCACACGCTCTGCAGATAGGCCAATGGTGACCTCGTGGAACTTCTACAGCTTTCCAAATTCAAGGCCCAGTTTTCCTCTCTATGACCAAGCAGTCATCTGAGTTAAAGAAATTATTCTTTGTTCTCCAAAAATGCCTGTCTGAGCTTGCAAGCCAGAGATGTAAATCAGCAGCACTTCCCGGCCCCAGGGGCTGCCCCTGTGTCACTGTGACATGTCCTCGTGCCAGGGGATACATGGGACAGAGGGTGATGGGTGATGCCCTGCAGCCAGTGGGCAAATCCATCCACATAAACAAGCCTTGATCAATAATAGGCACCTGCTCTTGCCATCCTGGACTTTTCTCGAGGGAGACAGCTGGAGGACTTGTCACAGAGAAAACAAATGCCCAGTAAAACCATCTGCACAACAAATTGTTAATCACAGTAACATAAAGGGAAGGTATGGGACAGAGTCCCTAGCCCCTGTTTTTAGCTTTAATAACACCCCCAAAACCCCCATATAGTTTTTTATGCAAAACAGAAAGAATGCATGGATACACAAGGAGCACAAGGATTTCACCCCTTGTGATTTTTGCAGGGTCAAAATCAAGACCCAGATTTTCCAACGCACTCCAGAAAGAGCCTGGGACTCCCCATGCAGCACAGCAATGGGCCAGTGCAACTGCTCTTGTGTAATATATCCACAGCAAGGCAGGGTTGTCTTTCGCTCCTGCTCCAACAGGTGGGATCTGGGCAGGATTTGCACACAGATTCCAGCACATGCTGTACCTTTCCAGCAGGAAGGGTTAATGCCCCTTCAGACACACTGTTTTGCACAGTGGCTTCCCTGCAAGGATTTATCATCTCCCTCTGGGCTGCTAGGGGCTTTTTTCATTCAATTACCCCTCTATGAAATCAATATCCTCTCTGCTACTGGAGCCTGGAGGAAGATGAGGGATGCACTAGAGCTGAAGGAACCACACAGTGCTCAGAGCAGGTGACAGTCACCTGGGATGCCAGAGCACCAGGCTGAAAAATGGGCTTCATTTGGAGATATAAATAAAACATGCCAAGTCATGAGTTATTGATGAGATAGGGAAAGGGCTGAAGCGTAGCCACGCTGACAGAAAAGGAATCACAGCCAGTGCCAGCGCAGGGGTTTGGGCTGAGGGAGTTCCCTGTGTTCACACTGCCTGGTTTTCATTGCTGCAGCAGGAACAGCCCCATAAATATTCACAGCAGCACCTCCAAGATGCCTTCTGCTTTGAAACAGGCAGGTGAGGATAAATCCCAGGAGACAGTGGTCACCCTAAAGAAAAGGTGGCCAAGCGAGGGCTGTAACGCTGCATTTGGCCTCAGGGCTCAACCTCTGCACCACAGCTTCATTTGGGGGATGAATCTGGTTTCTCTGTGTGTTGGTTGCCCATCTGCTTTGTTTTACTGGCTCCTCTGGGCCTGAAGGATAAATACAGGAATAACAATGGTTTTCTCCTCCAGGAGTAGAAGCTCCACTGGATTTCTCACTTTCTTATGTTGCTGTGTGGTGCTCTGGACTTGGCACCACACCACAGGATGGAAGCAGCTTACCTGCTTGCTCTTTTTTTTTACTTTTTTCCCTTGCAAGTAGAAACCCAAAACTTCTCTTGTTTTCCTGCAGTGAGCAAATCTTTTTGTGACAGAAACCCAATTGCAGCAACACTCCCTGCTATGAAACACAGCCAGGATGCTTTACAACACTATACTGCTGTACAGCAAACAAGGTGAAGTGGCACAAGAGCATGTTCCCAGCTCTTGGGATTGATTCCCTTGACACTGTTCTCAATAAAAACATGGAAATAAAACCAAACATCTTCCTACACCAAACAGGATGCAGTAACTTCCATCTGAGAGACAACAATGCCTACGTGCCCAAATGTAGTATCATTGAAAATCTGGGTCTCACTGTAAAAGCTGCTGTTCTAAAACTGTTTTTTTATTGAAAATTTCACTCTATATGACAGTTTTTCTGAACATATTCTTCAATTTTCTTCCTGGGGGTTTCAGGGTGTTTTTTCTTTGCTTATTTATTTTCTCAGTTCCCAGTCAAACAAGAGAGGGAGAACAAAATGCAAGAGAAAGCATCTAATCCAAAAAAGAAAGCAGTAAACATGACTCAGTGAAGCTTAAAAGGCTGAAGAACACTGAGGTATGTAAATGGAAAGCAGAACATGTATTTTCTTTTACAGGATGTGATGCCTGGCATGTTCCAAGTGACAGCTTTTGACAAAGAAACAGCAAAATTACTTTCATTACATCATTCACACCACACAGTAGGAGAAATCAGACTGGACAAAAATAAACATGTTTTAAGCTTGAATGTCTCAAACTAAATAACCAAGCTTTTCTTCTGCCATGGCAGTGGGGTCCAGACCCCTTGGTGTGTGCTACTGTTTGTTCAGGCAGCTGCTGGACTCACAGCTCTTGCAGAGCATCCCCCCTCCCCTTGGGCTGCAGGCTTTGGTAAGCAGGGGAAACAGTGAGGACACCTTTGAATTGCCTCATTTGCTACTTTTCAGTCCAACACATGTATCTAGTTAATTATTTAGGCTCTTCACTGCTTCTGTTTACTTATTTATAAAATACAGTTGATTTGCTGCAGTAACTGGGGGCTAGCAGGGCAGGCAACCACCAACCAACCCTCCCCAAACAGACCCGTTCGAGCTCAGCTGAATGAAAAGCACAACCAGACACAAATAATTTAGCTTTTCCAATTGAAAAACACACTAATACTGAAGAAAGTTTAATTATTGTATTGGACAGGTGACTGTATGTTCCTTGGGGTCTTCAGCAGCACCTTCTGCAGAGGATCCAGGTCCTTGAAGAGGACTGAGGAGCCCTGCAGCTGTATGAGCTGATGTTGGCCAAAGACAGCTGAGAGCTGTGGGCAGGGAAGTGCTGCCAGCCCCAGCCAACAGGATGAATGCCTGGTGGATTAACTGGCAATGTTCCTCATGCCAGGAAAGGCTCAAGGGCTCAGCGAGAGAAGGAAAGCAGGAATCCAAGAGGACTGACAGCAAGAATTTCTCCCCGAAGTGAGAGGATTAGCTGGGGAGGAGCAGGCAAAATTTGAGGGATGGAAAAGAAAATAGCAGAGAAAGCAGAAAGTTGGGGGAAGGGGTCTGTTTTGAAGCAGAGAGTAGCAATTGGTACAGGGAGATCAATCCTTATTCCTATGAGGATGTTTAAAGCTAAAACTACACAAAACTAACAGCAGCCACCATAGCTGAGATTTGAAAACCTAACATTACAAACAATTAAAGTCAGCTTTAGCAGAGGAGTATCCCCTCAGCAAGTATCTACCTGCAGAGCCAGGCGTCCCACAATTTTGGGACACTGGGTCACATAAACACCTGGACCAGAGGACAGACAGACCTGGGCTGAGGTATCTGCCACTCTCTCTCACACCTTTGCCATTTCTTCCTGTCTCTCTTCAAAAGGTGGTGGGAATTTTTAGTGCCAAATAACGGCCTGACTATCCCCTAGGATGCAACATGTGAAATGTAGCAGAGTTTCATTACTTGCTAACATAATTCATAGCAGCTCCTGTCCTTGGTTGCTGGCCAGTCATGATGAGCTCATTCCAGTACCAAAGTGCCCAGGCATTATTTATTTTTGATCATTCTTTTGGGTATATTCCTTAACCGTCATCTGTCCCAAAATGCTGAAGACAAGTAACAATGTCTCTCTGATTGTTCATTTCAAAGCTCAAGTCCTAAAAGCCACTTCCAGCTCAATTTAATCCTTGATCAAAGCAGTACAATTTAGCATTGGATTAGCAATTCTCTCATTTAAATCTGTCACTAAGAAATGCAGGTGATCTAAGTCAATTCTAAATATTTCAACTAAAGCCACTAAAACTTTATCAGGTAGTACAGGGATAACATTTTTTTTACCTTCATTACAATCTCAGGCTGCATATTCAGTGTTTTGCAGGCACAAATGCACTTATTCTGCCCTGTGTTCCTTACTTTCCTGGAAAATTATGGAAGAAAGCCCCGTCATGTTCCAACATTACTGCCAATTCCTTAAGGATCTGTAGCAAAAAAGCATGCCAGGGAAAAAGAACTGTAAAAACTAATAAGGCACCAGACCTTCTCCTGGCATCTGCCAACTAAAAAAGGCCCCCAGGGCTGTGTTTGATCCAAGCACTTCCAGGCATTGCTCTAGAAGGTGGAAATTCTCCCTGTGCCACCCTCTTTGGTTGCAAACGTGAAACTCCTTCCAGTGCAGAGAAGTCCATGGAGCCTCCAGACCATGGAGGCAAAGAAACAAGGAAGCATTGAGGATAAACTGTCAAAGGCAAGTGATGCCAAATATAAACTCACACATCTGAAATAAGTTCAGCTCTGAGGCTGCCACAGCAGGACTGTAACCCTGGGGTGAATGTGCCCTTGTGTGCAGCAAAGAGTACGAGAGAGCATCTCAATGCCTGTGCACACAAAGGAGGAAGGAGCACAGTGGGGCAGTCACAACCCACGTGCTCCCTTTGTCACTTGGCACCCCAGTAACCCATGGCAAGTGAAGCAGCCCTCTGGTTCCTGCTCCCTATTCACATCCATCCCCTAGAATTGCAACCTTGATCTGAGTAAATACTTTTTTACTTGCTAGGCAAGTCACACATAGGAATGGCAACCTAGACTTAAGGTCCAGTTCGCAGCAGAAACTTGTGCATTGTGTTCAGGCCTTTCTCTTTGCTACCAAAGTTTTCTACCTGCCAGTCCTGACAGAGTTTCTGTGTGTCAGCACAGAGATCCTTGCATCAGCACATGTCTCTCCCCTTAAGTGAGACTAAAAGCTGAGTTTGTGCATTCATTTGGAATCGATAGCATCCGAGTTACACTGAGCCCCTAAAAGATGTTTTGCTTTAGAGGTCTCCATAAAAATGCAGGTCATCTTCCTTGACAGCAAAGGGCTTTGATCTGCTGCAGGAGTGCCACTGGCTGGAAGGGCTGGCACAGGGGAATCAAGCTCCAAGCGGTGAGATTTGCTCCAGGCTCCACTGAAATGCAAACCTCCCAGAAATCAAAGGCAACAGCAGCGGGACCGAGCCCCGGCTGCAGCGCACCCCGAGAGCCAGAGACCTCGGAACATCGCCCAGCCCAGCTGGGGGCGGGGGACCCTGGGGTCACTGTCCAGCACAACAAAACTTCTTCACTTCTGATCGCATGCAACGCTGCCAGATGGTGAGTACAGAAACTGTCCTGTCTCAGATTAACCTGCTCTGGAATAAAATATTACTGTTCCTCAAACCTTTTCAAAGGTGATCTTCTCCCCATTATCCTGCCAGGTTTCTCATCCTTTCAACTCACTCCCCTTCTGGAAGGAGTGTAGGGAGGGACAGGCACCATGACTCCCTAACAGTCTGGTGGAGTCCAACACTCCAGTGCTTCTCCCTGCAAAGTAACAGCTCCCACACGGGAGGAGGGAAACCTTGTGAGACTCTGAGGCACACCTAAATCTACTTTACTGCAGCAATAACCATGGTAGATGAATAAAGAAAAAATCCAGAGAGTCAACGAAAAAAAAAAATCCGGCATCGGAAAAATATAGGACATGCAAAAAATTAAAATAATCCTACTCCCGCCTGCCAATGCACAGAGGGTGAAAATCAATCACAGACCAAGTAGCTTTTTTTCCTCTTGCCCAGCTAAGGAAAAGTAAATTTTCCTTTTAAGTGAGTGCCCTCCAAATCCCTGTCTGAGGCAGGAGCGAGCTGCTCCGCTCTGACCATACCTTTGCTCCTCCGTCTCACCACCCCGAGCCGGCACTTGAGCGAGACCGCGAACATCTTCTGCAGCCCGCAGCGCTGCGCTCACATGGCTCTGTGCCGCTGCTCCTCTGCCTGGCTCTGCGAGGGGCTGCCGGCTCGGAATTAATGTATCCTTACTGTGAAATACAGTCCAGCTTTAGGCAGTGGCAGAGGGAGTGAGAGGGAAGGGGGTCCGGGGGGGAATGGCAAAGATTGAGCTAGAGGGGGCACAGACCCTTTTCGGTACTTTCAGTGCGGGGCTGTTTTGTTATCTCGTCCAGATGAATAAAATCACACATTGATGTTTTAAACCTATCACCAGTCTCCCACTGTTAAAGGCTGGGAATCTGGCACTACATTAACATATTAATTTGCAAAGTAAGATTATTCCTCAGCATACACGGGTGCATGCTTGCTCTTCACCAGAAAGCTAATCCAGAGATTACCAGAGCAAAGGAGATAAAAGCCCTCAATTTTATGGGAGCAGTTCACCAGAAACCCAGCACCAGCACAAACACAGTGGGACTGTTCTGGTAACAGCCCCAGCAGGGCAAGTCCTGCTAAAGAAACTTGTCTGCAAAAGAGCTTTTTGTGTCTGTAGAAACCACTGATAGTATCATGCAGACCTAAGAGGAAAGGCACCATCCCACAAACTACATGTTGAACATCAATTTCCCAAACAAACTTCACACTATTTTTTTGTGGAAGGATTTTAGAGAGGGTTCATGATGGCACATGAGTCTCACTCCCTTCCTTGCCCAACCCTGCTCATCCCCACACTCTGCTGGAAGAGCAACACCTGCTGAGGACTCTGCCTGACCAATATGTTACTGCTCCCTTTCATCTGAATTTTAGACCAAATCACACTGAGATTAGTAGTTTAGTTGACCTTTTCTGCTGAGCTGAACCTCTCCCAGCAGCTGAATAACCAAAATATTCTTCCCTCTCTCTATGGGAACCCAGACTACAGCAGTAGTGGTTCTCAACTATTTGTTACCATGGTCCCAGGGAAGCTCAGAGGTGCCTTCCAGGAACCCATAGGGAAACTCTGGATCTGCAGAAGAAAGCTTCATTACTAAATCAATACCTGAGGGCTAAAGGCTGCCCTCAATAGATGGACATCTGGGAGTTTATCTCTAGCCAATATTTCTGCTGATCCCAGAGATGACTTTGGAGATTGCAAAGCGCTGCCTGCAGCCGTTGGTCTGTGGAAACACTCTGTGGCTTTCCAGGAGTCTCCCTGGAGACATGACACAGAATAATTCACCTCCAGTGCCTGATCTCAGCAGTGCTCTGCCACTGAGTCACTTTTTCACTTAGTCACCAAGGTTACCTTCCCACTTTTTAGGCTAGAAGGACATATGAACAGCTTTGCAAATTCAGACTCAGAGGTTTAAGTTTGGAACCAAAGGAAAACATAACACAGACTGACCCAGAAAGCTTTCCAGCAGGGAAAGGGCTATGGAGAGCTGCTCTGAATGTGTAGAAGTGTTAGCAGCACACACAAATAACAATCCCAGAGAGCTAACACCGAATTCCAAATCCAAGAATTCCCATTACAGACCCTCAAAACTCAATAAACCCTCAATACTTTCGAGGTCAATCTTGATGTAACAACACAATAGATTTTTTTCTCGCCTCCATCTTGTTTTCTTTAAAATTATATGGAGTTGAAAGCATTCACAGGTGTGTATGTGTGTATTAACTACAGATAAATTTAGATGTAAAGTACGTATTTAAAGACTTGTACAGAAGATGAAAAGCCTGAGCACTTGGGGGCTGATTAGACCCCAAATGTTCAATTTCTGAGACAGCCTGGGTGCTGACTCCCAGCTCCCCACACACAGCTGCGTGCTCTGGTTCAGGCTGCTTTTGCTTCTCTCCCCTCTACTTAGCAGGGGCATCTCCAATTAATTTCACTGGAGCTGTAGCAGAAGATCGTATACTCTTTTTCCAATCAAAATATCATTTTGCACCAGAACTTCCTTGCTTTCATGATGCTGAAGTACCAGTCTAGACAAATAAGACTAGAGGAACCATGCCATTTCATTCTCTCTCTAGGTTCATCCCTAGAATTTAAGCGTATTCTGATTGAAACCTGAATATTAAGATCCAATTTAATACTATGAGACTCTTTCTCCAAGAGTCTCAGAGAACTTCTTTAGCCAGGAGAATTGCCTGAATATCCCAAGACAATTGGTTTTACCTTAGAGGAAATTCCAGTTGAAAACAAAACACAGCTGCTTCTCTTCGATACTGAAACAAATGTATTTTCTGCTCTCCCATATATAAATCTAATCCTCATTTCAGCTCAGGAAATGACTGTGGGGACACTGGTCATCAAGAGTGCACAATAGAAGTAGTGAGAAATGCAGCAATTAAACTAAGAGGATAAAAAGGCATTTGTATAATGGGAAATCTATTACCATTTATCATGTCTAGTATTTGAAGTGGCTCTGCCAAACCATAGAATCCATTGCAAATAATGCAAGAGGATAATGAAAATATACACCAAGTTTCAGAAAAAATAAAGCAAAACAGAGTATGATTAATGAATATACAGTATTCAGAATATATGTATGTACCGCTGTGTTTATCTGACAATGAATACACTTCTTCCATAACAGCAACCGGTGGAGAAGTGGCAAGGAAAAGAAACAGCCTTCTATTCGAGTAAACATTTAAAAATATGTATCAGAACAAAATTAAAGGAGCAGAAACTATTCAAAGTAGAGCTAACATTAAATTACTTCATTTTTCCCTTGAAGTTGCCACACAGTTTGTTTTCTTCCTCGGGAATTATAAAGCAAAATCCTGTGTGTCTAATACATATCCTGAAAATTACACACTGTACTAAAATGCATTTTAGAAGGCAGTATTTCCTTACTAACAGGTGCAGTTATGGCTGAATGTATTAATGTTACAAATACTGATAATACTGCCTTTGTGGATTTGTTCTGATTATTTTCATCTTCTCTTCACTAGTTTAAAGGATGTTCCTACATTACTTTTTATGAGCTTCAATGACTATCAGTACAGTCAGTGGGCAGACCCATAAAACAGGCTCTGGGGAGAAAAATGCAGATTTATATGGAAATGCAGTCTTTTCTTCTTTTCTTTTGGTATTTGCACATTGTCTGCAAAAAAATAAAACCAGGTATTTCCAGATACCAGACTAACAGTCTTTTTATCATCTCTATAGATCAGACCACATTGAAGTGGCTAACCAGTGTACACCTTCCATTTAGAAAGAAAGCAAAATAAAAAAAGTTCACTACAGATAGTTTTTCTCCGTAAATAGCATATGAGTATATATGGGCATATAGATTTTGTGGGATTACTGTCCTGCAAAAATATGTCAAACAGATTGGCCAACAACACTCTGAAGGTATCTCACAAAAACATTCGCACCATAGTGACTATTAAGATAATCTATTGCAATTAACAGACAACAGATCCCCACCCTAAGAGCCTGAGAGCTGTTTGAGAGCCACAGAAGCAAATAACCCTGGCCAACTGTGGCATTAAAGCATTTGGAGACAAAAAGTCTGCCTTAGATAAGCAAGCGGGATCAATGCTGAAACAACAAATCCAATACAGTAAGCCTTGAACCAAAGGCAGGATGAGCTGATCTATAAAATTCAGGTATCCCACAGACTCATTGGCTGCTGTCTGTTGGCAATGAAGCCTCCCTTCCTGGCATATGAATTCCCACAGAGACACCCATATCCGCTGTGGAAAGCAGAGCAGCACCAGGGTAGCAAGAAGGGGCTCACCCCTCCCCCAGGCTCCAAGTTTATTGCCTCTTGGAATCTGTTAAATCAAATATACTGCTAACAAATGCTGTTACTTCGGGCTGGGGGGGTCAAACTGGCAGCTCAACAAAGCCAAACTGAAGTGGTTTCTCCTCATGTATTGACGTTGTCAATAACAGACGTTTGGAAGATGTTCTACCCACATTGAGACCTGCACTGCTTTAACTGATTACCCTTAATAAACGATCCTGTGACAGCGTGAACAATGAATAATTTCATTGGAACCATGCTCATTAGTAGACAATTCCCAAAAGGAAATGGTCTAAATTATGCTTTACAAGTACCTTGCCTGATCCTAATTAGCATGGCTACAGCTTTCCCTGTACAATGCCACAGCCTCCAACAGAGTAAAATGTGGGGTGGGATGTGTCATGTGGCACTATAACATCTAATTACCCTGACAATAACTTATGCAGGTGACAGTCTGTCACAAACTGTGTTCAACAAAAAAGGCAAACAGGGTTCAGTCATTAACCCTCACCCGTGGTATTTTGAAAGTTCTTATTTTCTGCATCCAGGAGCACCTTTTCTGACACACACTCTTAACATCCTGTGCAACTTTTTACAAACTCACCAAAAGGACACCTCATGAGAAATGCCATGTTTAGTTTTCAGCTACATGCAATTATTTCCCCTCAATTAGAACTTCTCCCAGACCCTCAACCCTCTGTAGCACCAGCTGCAAGAAACCAGCAAGAGGCTCTTTGGAGACATTCCTAG
Source organism: Leptocoma aspasia (assembly GCA_013399835.1). NCBI lineage: Eukaryota > Metazoa > Chordata > Aves > Passeriformes > Nectariniidae > Leptocoma > Leptocoma aspasia. The sequence goes on along the minus strand of VXAX01002322.1, from coordinate 141,159 downwards.
TTCTCACCATTGCGTTTGCTGAGAGCAGGAACGCAGCCGTGTGTAACCACCGTACCTGCTGAGAATGCCTTCCCATTTTTCCTCTCTATAAGTCACACCCCATAGGAACAGGAAGGCTGAACATATAGGATTTTTCAGGCACTTTTCTGCAGTTCAAGTGGGTGAATGGCATTTGAATTATGTCCCAGAGCTAAGACAACTACTTTAAGCATTCACCTCTATGTTCTTTCCTTGAGATTCCAGCTTAAGGCATATCAGTATTACTTGTAGACATCTCTTCCTACTATGACTATTTTATCAACTGATATTTAGAAATGGGGTTAGCAGAACTGTATTATCTCAAAGAGTAGTGACCAAAGTGGTACTGCCTATTGCCCACAGGAAGAGGAGTGGTCCTGCAGGTGAAGCACTGTTGCCAGGATTCAGCCCAAGACCACAGTTTATTTTCCCAGGAAATGCAGAAGCCATCTTTTAATAATTAAATGACACAGTATGTTTGCTCAGTCTATGAATCCATGAACAAGGCATCAGTCTTTCCAAGGAGGCAGCTGAGATTCCTGAAGCAAGAAATTAAAATAGTCTTATCTCCGTGTGCTGTACTGCCGCTCGCTCCGACTGCCAATTGACTTGGGAGAACGAAAGGCTCTTGCAAATGCTGACTGCAGATGCCTGCCTAGACAGGGTCATGCTCTGCCTTCATGTATGTACTCCCGACAGTCTTCTCACTCTATTTTACATTGTTGTTGTGCTAATGAAGCAATTAGCCAGGAGCAGCCCAGACGAGTTAGTAAGCCGAAGGTCAAAAGGCATCTCCCTTTTAAGCAGGTTCTTGTGCCCCAGTTTAAGTGCCAGCTGCAGTCCTTTACTGTGAGCACAGTTAAAGATAACACACAAATCTGTTACTTACAGAGCACCATCAGCCCTAGAAAGGGTGGTAGGAAAGCTGCGGTCACTGCAACGTGCAGCTTAGCTTTGAAATTAAAACAGCCTCAATTTAGATGTTTTATATAGGGAAAACTTAAATAACCATGCAGAATCAGTACTGCTCATGCTAGGATGTATATGTACCTTTTAAAATAGCGTGTTTGTGCTGGTAGGCTTGCTGTTACTAATATTTAGCACCCAGTAAAAAAACTACTTTGTTTTTTAAGCAAAATATTGGAAGCTTCAAGTTAAATAATTATTAATCAATAGCAGAATCTTCAAGAGGTCTTAAGGACTTATGAAATTGAATTTTATTATTCTCATTAAACACACTGCACTAATATTATGTTTGCTTATAGAAACCTCATCTGGGGGTTCATTTTGCCTACAGTGTACAGAGGTCCCCATGTCACACTGTATTGTGTTGAAGTAGAAGAGGTACAAGAACAAATTAATGAAGGCAACAGCACGTTATCTGTATTCTGGTTTCCTTAAATCAAAAACAGATGTCTGCCTACCAGTAAACCAACCAGGTTTGCCTTGGTCTTGTCCAAGTTGCCAGGGATACATGGCAGAAGGATTTGGCCTGAGTTTTCACAGGACATCAAGCTGAATTATCCTTGTCCACCATCAAATCTCATAACCAAATCCACTGCCACCCATAACTGGCATTATTTTTTCATCTGCAAAACAGCTGTACCCATTTACTCTGGCAGAAAACTCGCCCATCAGTGGCATAGCCACTAGACTGGAAGCCAACAGCACAGAAGGTAACTGAGCCCAGCCCAGCCCAGAGTAAATCCCTATATCCATCTGAAAATTCATCATTCATTTTTCCCCCTTTAAGCATTCTTCTGTTCACACAAGGCTTGAATTTCTCACCCCATTTGATAGTAGATGCAGATTTACCAGCCCCTGTGGTTATCAGACCCAGAGCTGCACCATCACAGAGGCAACCCAATGCTCACTTTTCCAAGAACTGACTGCACTGTTAATTAACCAAAGATTTGTTTGGGAAGTGTCTAAATTGTAACGACTATCACCAGGATGGCATAATTAATAATGGATTGAATCTGGCCAACAGCTGATATTTTGAAAAGCACTTACCAGCAATTCCATACTTCCTGCTAAGGGAGATATTTACTTTTGTCTTCCAAGGGAGACTTTAAGAACTCCATCTCCCATGTCTACCATCTTTAGACTTAATTTATTATCCCATTTCTGAAGTATTTTCCTACTCCAATGGCCTACATTCCCCTCATCCCAGAATTGCCAAATTGATTTCGCTAATAATCAATGCTGAACTCAGCCCTTCACAAAGGCTGTGATTCAGTCTATACCTTATACTTCATGCTGATGTCTAAAAACAATGTCAAAGATGCATTTTATACTCAGAGACTGAAACTCTCATTCTCTATTTGCATTTCCTTATTAATGGATTGGTCCCATCATCAGGTGAATGAGGTGAAAACACTTTGCTCCAAAGTCAAGTTTTAATACATCATACAGGTGGGATTTCAGATGAATCAGAGGAAAAGATGGTGCCTGTATTTTTCTAAAACTCTTCTGCTGCCTGGCTTTGCTTATTCATTTTTATTTTTCAGCTGCAGAAAACCTGCCAAAGCAAGTGCTGCAGAGTATTTGGAGAAGCTAATTCAGTATGTGTCTCTGCTTCCCTAGAAAATCCAGCTGTTGGCCTCCAGGCCCACCTGTGCTTGTCTCAACCACAGACAAATTCAAGATCTGGCTGCAAAAAAGGACTGAACTACACAGCTTCTGCAACTACTTTATGAGCAAGCAAGGTGTGGATGCCACCTCTAATTGTTTGAGCATTCATGTACTTGCTCTTGAAGAAGAAAAATTTTCACTCATTTCCTTGGTGTTTGTTACAGTTGATCCCAAGATGGAAGTACTGGATTGAATCTGATCACTCCAGTCCTCTGAAAGCTGAAACCTGCAGCTCTTATTTACCCCCATCTCTAGCACTTGGCATTATATGAAATGTGAGAAAGAGGCACACAGAAATTCAAAGCATGCTTAACAGTAAGAAAGTATATTTATCAGAACAAGATTAAAGAGATTTAAAGAATTCATCTACTTTTTCTTTTTGCAAATATTAGCCTTCAGCAAAGACATAAAAACATTTGTCTTCATTCTAAAGAGAATATTATCAACTAATTAATTTCTAGCACCAAACAGTCCAGATGTAGAAGGGCTTAATTGCTGAAAATGTTGAAACAGAATATTTTCTCAGCAAAATTTATGTATGGCTACAATGGACTGAATCTGTTTGATCAAAAGCTTTCTCTGTACAATTGCCTTTGCTAGAAGTTAAGAGAGACCATAACCATTAGTAAGCTTTTAGTCACCTCTGAATCTCCAGTGAATGCCAGCAACTCCCTTTCCATGGGCGCTGCAGGAGGTGCAATGGGGTGCCCAGGAGGAGCTATAAATAATGCAGCTCCACAACACCCTTAGCAAAGAGGGAGATCAGAGCTGCTGGGGCTTTGAAAGGGCACCTGACTCCAGTCAGGAAGCACAGCTTTCTCCTTCTGCTGGTCCCCACAAGGGAAATCACTTTGAAAGGTTAAAAAAGGGCAACTCTTTCTTGCTCAGTAGACCAGTTTATATCTTGTAATATGAGCAGAGCTGCTAATAACTGCTTCATTTACAGTTCACTCACCCCTGCAGGGCACCAGCAGAGAGAGGATTATTAGGGTCTTCAGCCTGTGGCTTTCTTGGGATCCTTTGCCTTTATCTACAAACATCCCAGCCTCGATGCTATTAACCCTGACTTCTTCAGAGCCACACATTAATTCTCGCTCCAGGTTTTCTCCATTCTAGCAACAATACTGCCCTCACTAGCAGAACACTTGGTGCCAGGTCTCAGTGCTGTGCCAGGGCCTTCAGAGTTTAACTTCAGCTGCTTGACTGCTGCTTGCAGTGCTCCAGCACCATCCCCAGACCATGACCTTGACCAGATAGTGCAGCACATATTGACCCAGCCTTGTGCCAATGCTCTGCCAAAAGGATCTCTTTCTCTTCCCTGGTGTAGAGTCTTGTCCAAATCACTTCACCTCTTGCAATCCCATATAAAAATTTATTTAGAGGTTCCTCACTCTATTTAAGTTACCACTGCTTTTACCTCACATCCAGGGGCATACAGAGCTCTATGAACAGCCACATTTGAAGAACAGAGGCATAGGAATACACAAATCTCTTTTTCCAGCATTTGAATTTATGGCTGGAAACTAAACTATCAGCTTTGCAATGATTTACTGCTGTACAATGAGACCCACAAAATAGAAACAGACAACCCTGCAGGACAATAAATTGCCACAAACCAAACTGTCATCACAAAATGCATAAAAGCCTTGTGAAAACCATCCTGCTGATGGGACACAGGGTTTTATGGCAGCTGCACTTCTGCAGACATGAGGTACAGGGTCTCTTCCAAAGTAGGAGATACCCATTCCTGGCCTCCACCAGCACCTGCAGCTCTTCCCATCTCCTCCCCTGCTGAGGGTCTGGGATACCTTTCTCATGAGTTTTGCCCCTTGACTTCCCAAAGCACACAAACCCTTTGGACAGCCTGGCCATGAAGTTTTAGACTCTCTTGTTGGTGTAGCCCCCTTCTGAAGGGGAACCACTCTGAAAGGCACCTCTCTGAAGATGTTTGTCTTCACCCCAGGGATCAGGTAGGACAAGACCAGTTCTGAGAGCAGCCCATCAGAGATCACTGCAGCTTCTGATCTCCTTTGCCTGTCAGGGCTGCCCCTCTGTGGGTCCTCATGTCCCTCCAAGCCTCAGTACTTGTGAACTTCAAAGCCACAAGAAATACACTAGCAATTCTGGCAAGCTCGGCCAGTGACTTTACAAGGATGGCTTGGTTTTAATCATGTGCCTGGGGGATTTCTTGTGGAAGGATGAAGCAACTAGGTCTGGCATCACTTAGGAATGAAAGCGTAGGAGTTCAATAGAGATGATCTGAAAGGCTGAGCAACGTCCCTTTGAATGAATTTATATAACCCAGAAGTTCAGCAGCTCTGTATTTTTAAGGTAGCCAATACTGGGTGAAAAATCACAATAAATGTATCTTAGCTTTCAGAGGGACCAGAAGATCCCAAAAATAGTTCCCTTTACCATTACACATGACTGGGACGTAGGTTTATATTTAGAGCCTTAGAACAGTGCAAAAAGAGCTGTAGTAGATGGCAGGCACGTTTAGGTCACTGACAATCACCCCTCCCATACCAAATTTCTCTCCTTGTTGAGAATAACATGAGACTTTCCCAAACAGCTCCTTTGCTGAATCTATCTTTTTGCTTAGACACCACAAAGCCAGGCAACTCAGTGCTGCTTTGCAATGGGAAAGGAGGGGACAAAAACCAAAGAAATCCAGAGAGACTGTCCGCAGGGAAATCCAAGGAGCTACGAGAAGATAAAACAAGAAGCAAAGAAGGATCCTCATGAAAATGCATGAGATGTGAAAAACTGACAGGTCAATTAAACATGCCTAAATAGGATCAGAGATTATCCCAATGCCACTGTCGTGTCCTATTGTTCTCCACCTCCCTTTGTTCCCCCTGCTCAACCTGCCGAGAACCAGCTCACTGGAGACTCCCAGTCCCTCCTGCTCATCCCTCTGACCAGAGACAGCCACACACATTCCAGACCCATCACTCCCTGCCTTGTGCCTCTGCTCTTCCCAGTCCTGAGCCAGCTGCTGGCATTCCTGCTCCTGTGCACTGCTCCTGCAGAAGGAACACGAGTGCTGAGAGCCTGCAGGGAGTGGGGGCTGGCTGATGCTTCTGTAAACACCACTCTAATCCATTTCAGATATTAGACTCCCATATATGTGTTTTTAATAATAAAGGCAACATTTAGATGCTGCCAAAGTATCAGAGAGCCAGTAGCAGACACAGAAGAGCCACCCCCACCAAATAAACAATGGAAAATGCCCGCTTATCTTTTCATACCACTAGGCCTCCAGGCTCCAAAATAAATTATTGCATTCATTTACATTTTATTGTGGAGATATAACTGGCTGGAATAACTGCCGGCACAGAACCCAACTGCAGGAATGCACTATTTTTCTCCCCATTTGCCTTAACTGATGCTTTTCTCTTTTTTTCTGTCAATCCATCTCTATCACTGTTGCCTGGATGGCAGAAGTGCATTAACCCACTACCCATCTTGCATTTAGGAAAAAAAAAAGCCATCAGCTGAGCTTTTTAAAAGCCTCAGGCTTACAAACTGTTGCAGAGTAGCAGACTGTGAAAGAGGGGACCCTTCGCCTAAAGCATACATAGGCAACAAAGCCAAAAAGTTCTTAGAGTCACACATTCATGTCCCAAAACCCCTACAAGCCATATAAGTCAGCCCACAAGTGAAATCTTAGCCTTCAGTTTTACATCCCTTACAATCAACAGAGAGGAACAGACTCTCCAGAGGATTCATCACACAAGTTTGTGATGGGTCAAGAAGCCCCAGTTCTTCTCCTTTCCCTGCTAAGCAGCTTGAATCCATGGCTTAGAGGGAGAAGTCCACAGTGTACACCCAGCTGAGATGGACTCAGGCTATCTAACTACTATTGCCCACACAGCTTGGCATTAACTACAAGTTCAAAAGGACTGTGTCATTATTTTTATCAAAAGAGAAACCAAATAAATAAGAAATAACCAAAGCATTCCATCTCTCAGGTCAGCACCTTGGAGCTCACTAGATGAGAGGGTAAGAAGGAAGTGGACTGATGATAAAACTCAGCCATGATGGGATCACATTCCCAGGGTGAGAAGCTCAGGGCTGGGGGTGAATCTTCTCAGTGACAACTTCCTATTAAAAGGATAAAGTAAAATACACACAAGGTTACCAGTAGAAATAACTGTCAAACTGTCAAAACTGGTTAATGTTTTCTGCTGCCTCCTCATGCTCTGATACCTGAATATGTTTAGGTTTTAATTTCCTCTCTTATCTGTTGAGCAGTTTCTTACTAAAGATAAGGTAAGAAACATAACAAAAACCTTAAGCAAAATTATTTGACTATATTTCACTGTAAAAAATGGTGGCAGAAATAGTCAGTCTCTTGAACTATCTAAGGAGGTAAGAGAGGTGAAAGTCTGGACAACTGGAAGCTGGAGCCAAGAGCAGGACAGTCACCAGTGTTGCTCAGGTGACATTTTCTCAGGTCTCAAGCTCAGAGGCCAGTGCCCACCCCTGCCCCAGTCTGAGTAACCCTGGGCAAATCCAGTAACATCACTGTGCTCCAGGTCTCCAGCTGTAAATGAAGCTAGCTTTATTTACAAGGTCCTGCAAGAACAGGACCATCAGATGCTCCAGGACAGGGGAGGAAAAGCAGCTCAATAGAAGTAGGTGCTTGAGAAAGAAAAAGAGTGAGTCTGTAAAATGTACAAAAGCTACAACAATACTATTGCAAACAAACTACCAAGTAATGTGACTGCAAGAAGAGCATTGACCTACATTGAACCTGAGCGTGGCTTCGTCCTAAGTGTGGTTTCATAAGGGCTTGACATCCCTTGGACACTGGCAATGCAAAAGGAAGGAAGCTGAGCCTGATGGCCAGGTGCACAGACCTACACATTTTCCTCTATTGGGTCACAGCCCCCAGCAGAAAGTCCAAACCTGCTGGGGACACGTCAGTGAATGCTCTAAATGCCCCATTTCATGTTCTCAGCATTTTTTGTTTTGCTGTCTTATAGACAAACTAAACACAGAATAATTTTCAATGATATTACAGCCACAGCATTGTTTGCTTGGAAGGCAAGGGTGGATATAATGGACCTGGGTCCAGACCAACTCTGGTGGACAGAAACATCCCTTAGAAAAACAGCAACCTAAATTCATCCATTTCCCATTGATTTTCTGTTGCAGAAATATACAGAATAAACATTCAGGCTTAAACATCTGAAAATGCAACTACATATATCAAACAAAATTCTGAATGAGCTACACATTCTCCCTACGTTTTCAGGAGCACCATTCTTCCAGAAAGAATATTCCCTTCTTTCCCCACTTCACAAATGTGCAAAATGCCACCCACACAAGCAAGGGAAGGTTTATAAAAGGAAACCCAGGAGTTTCAGTTCCCTGCCTTTGCCACTTCTCCCAGCAATATTTTTCACAAAGAGCAGAACAGCAGTGTCTGGCTGTAGGAAGCTCTCCTGTCACTCATAAACAATGGATATCAAACAGGCACATTGTCCCAAGGTGAGCAGGAACATTCCTGTTTCCTTACCAGCAGTACAGAGGTGCAGGTGGCACAAACCACCTGGGTCACAGAGTTCCTGGCTCTCCCCTTCCTCCTCCACCCTCAGCTCCTCTCTCCATCTCTTCCTTCTCCTCGATGACTTCTTAAGGATCTTCAAAACCTTGTTCACTTTGTTCATTTGGCCTCAAGGCTGCAGAGAGGGGATGGGATCTCCCCAGCTCCGGTGTCGGAGCAGCTCCAGCTCCCAAGGAAGGAGGGACAGCTAGAAGCAGGCAGGTCACTGGGAAAGCGCTTGTGTGTATGTGTGTGTGTGTTTCAAAAGCTTCTTTCCACCCAAAGAGAGAGTTTTGGGTGGTGATGGGAGAGGGGGGAGGAGGGAGAGGGATTTCTTTTGCCTCTGTCCATCTACAGCTCTTACAGACAACAAGAGCAGGCATTTCTTCTCCCTGATGACTTGGGAAAGCTCAAAACTCACAGGGGCAGCAGATCCTGTATAGGGTTTTCAATTTCTGTTTTTGACAATACATGCATTCTGGCAGATTTCAAATACTCCTCAGGCAAAAGAGCCAGCATCAGCTCAGAAAAAGCAGTGACTCTTAAAGAATTCTGGCTTCTTTTCAAAGGCTAGAAATAGCTAACGCAGACAGCAAATAATATCTGCATCTATGAGAAATGCTAAATAACTCTGAAAGCTTGTAGGAAAAAACCTTGACACTCCTGTGCTTACACAATTGCTCACCTTTCAGCACTTTCTTTCTCACCAGCATGTTTAGAAAAAGGCAAGTAATTTTTCCAGTTTCCTGCAGACACTAAGGCAATGCAAGGTGAAGTAGCTAGTCAAGACATTTTTAGTAGAACCAATGAATACATCCCTGAAAATAGCTTCTCTTCCTGTTTCAAAAGCTTAGACTCTAAAGTTTTCAAATAATTTACAAATGTTTCTACACATTTTTATGAAGACTTGAATGGACAACAACATGCAGCCTATAGTGTCCACCCAGGGCCATAGCTGCTCTCAGACACCACCAAACCACTGAGAAGAATACAAGAATCCTGTGTGGGAAACTCTGACATGATCTCCTGTCCATGGCAATCTCCAAAGACAGAGAGTTCAGAGTCCCTTGCACTGCTCTCATCCTAGCACTGCAAACCAAGGCATGGATGAGCAGTAAGAAGAGCATTCCCTTTGAAAGACTCATTTTGTTTGCAAATGACAGTTTTGAGAGTCAGTAGGCTAGGTAGTAAATAACCCTCTGTGCTTGGGAATGACTGCCTAGGAGTCAGGTGGGTGACAGGATGAGTGAGGCTCTTCCCCAAGCAACCATGTGCAGGGATTTGACATGGCTGTGCCTGGCAGCAGGACTGAGAGCCTGTTAATATACCTAAAACTCTATTTAGAGTTATATAATTAAGTACAAACCCTGCAGTAGATAGTACTAATGGATGTACAAATTAAATTATCATGTACTTCATTTAAGGCATTATAAATAGGGCCATCACTCTCACCACTAAGCACGATGCAGCCCACACCCTGCAAAGGCCAGCACAGGGCAAAGCATGGTCACCAGCCACAGCCACTGCCAGCCTTGGGTAACCCTCCAAGGCCTGAACTCTCAGCACCCAGACATGGCTACATCAGCAGTGCCACAGAGCAGACCCCAAGTGCAAGATCTGGAGGATGCTTCTCAGCTCATTAAAGCCCATATTTTAATGAGTCATGTCTCCAGAAAAGCAGCACCGTGCAAATTGCACCCCCTCAGGAAACTGTGCTGTTCCCATGCATCACTCTGAGGCATAATTCTCCTCCTGCCACCTTTCTCCAGGGCAGGAGGTAATTTGCACTGCCTCCTCTCAGCAGTTTACCACTGTCAGACTTGGCTCACTATGCAGGAGCAAAGGCAGCTCTTCTGCTGAGCAGGGATCTCCCTGCCTCCCCTCCAGGGCTGCATGGATGCTTTCCCTTCCTCCTGCCCACAGGCAGCATCCAAATCAGAGCCTGCTCCTGGCAAGAGCTTGTCCCAGTTCACATTGGTCTCCACCATCTGAGATCTGCCTGCTCTTCCCAGGCATTAAGGCTCCCACAAGCTTCCTGGGAGATGGGCAGGGTTCTGGCCCAGCCTCACACAATGGAGAAACCCTTTGCAGTGGTTTCCAGACTGGATGTCAAGCTGGCAGCAGAGTCCCAATGGGAAGTGGGAAGTGCTAGACGGGTAGCCAGGCTCAAGGGCAATGGGGTCCATATTTCCTGCTAACATGCAGGAAAGCCCAACCTTGTCCACCCAGGCAGCTGCAGACTTCAGCCCTAGTCCCAGTCCTCTTTGCTCAGGCTCCTTCTTTGAACAATCTTCAGCATATTGCTATCCTTCCCTAAATTTTCCTCCACCTCCATCTTTCTCCTACTCCAGACTCACTTCCCTTTCCTCTCTTTTCCTTTGGAGAATGGCTCTAATCCTTCATGTACTCCTAATCAGTGAGATTCATGAGTACAATTCTGTTTTATTTTGATGGTTAATACTAGCACTAATGCTGCTGTCATGTCTCCATAATTAATATCAAGACTAATAATACAAAACCAATCTAAGAGTCACTTTATTGGTCTTCAGTGTCATTAGTTAGAACTGACATAACCAGTTCAAGTTGTCATCCATATTGAGTCACCATTACCACTTCTATAAAAACAAAACACATGGATTTGGGACTGTACTGTAGCCCAGACTCTATAGAGGGTCATCTGGGTGCGATATCCTTCTCATCTCATTAATATTTTAGAGAACTGCAGCAATACAGTGAGCAGCAGGAAATCAAGACAGCGTGGAGCAACGCAAAAGATTTTGCTGAGATGGGCTCTCAGGGACCAAAAATACAACCTGCATGTCCCCTGTGACTGCAGAGGCTCCCTGCACTCAGCCCATTCTGTATTTTCCCACCTGCCAGTATAAAAGGCAACAAGCCACCATAAACCACCCAGGTCGTGTAGGTTATTTTTTCATGATTAAGTAATCACAAGATCTCTCTGTTCAGTAAAGATTTCTGCTTTATGGCCTGGCTGTTAATCCTGCAGATTGCACTCACACTGCTTTCAAAATTTATTCCACTGTCAGGGCAGCAAGTTGCTGTAGTCATTTGAAGGCCAAAATCGCTGCCTCAAAGCACTAAGGATTTAAGCAGTGAAAAAACCTTCAAAGCATCTCACTAACTACTGTGAGTACTGGGAACACTTTGGTTTCCATTCAGGTAATCACACACTCTTTTCATGTCCTGCTCCCACTTAGTTTCACCTATTGCTTCTCACAAATTATCTGAAGCTCTTTGATTTGAGCCACGACTTTGGTAGAATTTAGGAAGGTTCAACAATAACAGAATAATATTGCTAAGTTAATGTAAACTATTTACTTGTCCCTCCTTTTCCAATCAGAGTCCTACAGTTAAAGTACAGCAGCTAGTAAATGTCTTCCAAAGCAAACCACGCGTGTTTCAAATCGGTCTCAATTTAGCAGTTTTATTTTTGTGTTAAATGATAGGGAACAGCATTAGCACAAGGGTCATTATGTGAGTCAGCAGCACAGGGCAGCTGCCTGTTCCCAACATGACTGAGAGCAGCCTCCTGCTGCCCTCCATCCTGGGCAATCCTCCTCTTCTTCCTGTTCCTGTCTGGTCCCACCCCTGACTGCAGAGGCATTCTGTGCCCTGTGGAAGAGCCTGCTCCCTAACCAGCAGTATTATTCTGTATTTCTCATGCTGAGTGATTTCAAACAGGAGGAAGCCAATACTATTGCCTTGAATTTTTATAAAGCATACATATGGTCCATCTGCCACAAACACTGAAGGGAGAGGGGTTTTCAGCAGGAAGACCCTAAGGAGCAAGGGATGCAAAAACACAGCCCTATTTGCCTCTGCCGGGCCACCCAAATCACAGCTGACAGATCTGACAGATTTAAGTAGACCTAACCCCTGGTCTGTGTTTTGGTAGGCAACCCTCAGGCAAAACTCAAGGCATTGTTCTCCAGAGATGGTGCTTGGCACCAGGTTCTCAAAGCCATCACCACCTGCTGCAACATGGTTCCAGGAAATCACAGGAACACACAGAGACACCACAGACACACCGTGTCCTTGTTCAACCCTTAGCAACTGCCTCCAAACAAGGAGCTGCATCCTGCCCCAACTACTATTTCACAGGTGAGCCCTTACCTGATCCTTCCCTACACATTCTATTTTGTTTGCTGCATAACTCTGAATTTCTGTGAGGCTGGAGATGTGCTGCAGTTATTAATCACACCATGCAGCACTGCTGTTAGGCTTGATGTCATGGAGTCTTCACCTGCTTTAACACCAATCAGTGGCACTGACCCCCTCTGCAAGTTTCTGCTGATGCTCTGCCATTTCATTCCCTTCCCTTCACTATTTTCCAGCTGTTTCAAAGACTATGAGACACTTTTGAGAAGACAGCAGCTTGGTGCCTTGCAACTGCTGTATTTCAAGTGAATTAATTTGGGGTTTTGGCTTTATTACAGAATAATAAACATGACAATAAATCAAGGCAAAAGAGAAAGAGGATAATGTTGGAGGTTTGCCACCTGTGTGCAGCATCTTACCAGCTTAACTGCAGCTACAGAAATTAAAGTTGGGGGTTTCAAAGTCTTCAAGAAATGAAAGAGCACAGTACTGGCAGAGCAATTAAGGATTTACCCAGCTACTTCCAACCACTCACACTAAGCTAATGCTTATTTCAAGGCAATGTGGTCTCAGAATCAAAACTGCCAAAGAAAAAAGTCTCAGATGGTTTTTAAAATCTTCACAATTTTAGAAGCATTGGGTGCACATTTGGCTTTTTGTTTGTTTATTTTTTCTGGGGCAGGAAAACACTAGCTGTCCAAAAATACCTGTAAAAGAATAAAGAGCTGTAATTGCTGTAGAGACAACAAAACCCACAACAACCACATAAATAAATTTCAGTGCTTGATAGTGGCCATGGTATTTTCACTATAACAACAACAACACTGGGAACAAGGAACAGACTGGGGCCATTAATCATAGGAAATTATTAAAAATGCCTGAGTAGAATTTGAGTTTATCTGACTCACATATTTTCCTTTCCAGGTCCTTTTCTGCAATTACCTTAATTTCTCTCACTTGTTTGATAGTAGTTCACAAGATATTCCAGCATCTGCAGTGCCCTTCTGGCCTCCAAAGGTTGCTGTGTGATCATAATAGCACTGATTAAATAGTAAGCTTCACTAGGTAGGGTGAAAGGCACAGCCCTGGAAAAGTGGGGTGACAGATTTGGTGACATTTGGTGACTGACATGTAATCTCTGGCACTCGTAGATACCCAAACATACACTGCAGTCAAGCCCAGGAACATGTGGTAGAGACTTTTCTACTGGAAGGAAAAGTGGAGAGACCAACATAGAGTTGTTACAGCAAAACTCTGGGTTCTGTTTTGTGAAAGTTTGAATGCTGCACAATTGGTGCTTTCAGGTACAGTTTCTCAGCACTCCCATGTAATAACTGCTCTGCAATTTTATTTTGGTTTGGCAAATAAATCTGGAAAGGTGGCAGCTCTGATCCTGTGCCAAATGCAGGGTGGTAGACAGGTGACAAAGAAAGTAAGCTCAGAGAAACATGGAGTTTTTCAGAAGCATAAAGTATCACAGATGGCTCAGTAGTATCCGAGTCTAAAGGAACTGACCCTGTAACCTTGGTTTCTAAGTGGAGAATGATCTCACAGAGGCAGGAAAACACACATGGGCCCAAACTTCTGCTTTTACATGAAACCCTGAGGCTCATAAGTAAAGGACTAGAAGGGAAAAAAGTAGAGAGAGATAACTTAGAGAGAGCAAGCAGAGACAAGTTGTACACATGGCTTTTAAGACAGGATGGCTGGAGAAATATTGGTGGAATGAAACTGGAAGCTGCCCTGCCAGTCTGAAATGAGCCCAAGGGTGTCATGCAGAAAGAGGCATTAGCTGACAAGGAGTTTGGTTATGAGATGTGGGACTCAGTCCAAACCCTGGTGAAATACGGCCTGTGTTCAGTAGGTAGTTCCAATGGAGGTGGGGGATTCAGCAGCTCAGAACTAGGAAGACATTTACTCTCCAGCAGACCAAAGATGTACTGACAGTGCAAGATGTTTCAGTGGGATGAGGTGGGCACAGTTTGCTCTCCTACCTCCAAAAATGTACCTGTTCTGCAGGCAAACAGACACCACCACACCTCACAGAGGGGCTCTGAGCTCAGTGCCTCAAGGGATTCACACTGACACATGCTGTCATTATTTTTCAGATCAGAAAGCAGTGTCAGGTATGACTGAGTAAACAGCTTCCCAAAGCCTACTTGCAACCATTGCAGTTGAAATAGCCCTGGCAGTCTTGCTGTAATCAAGAAATGGAGGCATAGGCAGCCTCCTGCAAACAGAAGATAGCTGAGGCTCTAAGGGCCTCTGGCCAGATCATGGAGAGACCTCAGTGCTGCCAACTGGCCCCAAAACACCCTCCCTTTTCTTGGTAGGGGATCCATGATTTACCACCAGGACAGGTGAATGGCATTGCTTCAGGACTGTACAAGGTGATGGACCACACCATATGGTGCCAAGCCAACCCCTGGAAATGAGCAGGACTTTGGCCTCAACCACCCAGCTGAAAACAGGGATACAAGCACATGCACCATCAAGATGCTCTGAGAACTCAAATACATTCAAGCACTCAGATGACAGAGTAATCAGGGCTATTATACAGGGATCTGAGCTTATTTAAGAGGAAAAACAATGTCATTCTCTCTTTCAAATGAAGGGTTCCTGTGGCCAAGGTTCAGGCCTGATGGGAGCTGCAAGAAGAAAGCTGTTCCCAGGTTTCTCACTGCCTTCCTCCTCTTCCCTTAGCTTCCACCCAGGATCTCAGGTCATGTGCCAGAGCATCCTGGCTGGCTCATTGTTCCCTGTTAATTGCAGGATCTGCTGACCCTTGAAGCTGCCACAGCCAGTGAGAAGCAGCCAGCTCACTGCTTCCCCCAAATCTCACTACCTGCTTAATGTCCTCAGGAGACACCATTTGGAAATGAAGTCATGGGCTCATTACAGCTGTTCAGAGACTCAGCTCTCCCACAGAGGTTCTGAGGGAATTGAAACAAAATGCTCTGAAAAGATGCCACTGCCAAGCAAAGCAATTCACAGTGGTGCATCTGGCACAAGATGCTGAGTTCCCTCACCAGTACCTTAGACAGCTAATAAACAAAATGAATGACACTTCTGGACCCAGCTTCCCTCTTCCATTTATTTCTTTCTCCAGTGCCTAACCCAGGTCAAGCCTAAACATCAATGTGATTTCCAGCTGCTCTCTGCCATCAATCTTCCTTTGTTTCCACACTGAAGTCATGCAGCAAAATAGTTAAGGAGGGACATTTCCATACCCATTCTGTCAGAGGGACATTTCCATACCCATTCTGTCAGTACAGATTATTTCAGTCCCCTAAGCTCCTTGGGAGTGTAATTTCCAGGAAGCCCAAATGAGGTAGACTCTAAAGCCGTAGGCTTGTGGAAGCAGGTATTACTGAAGCCTGTCACCAGCAGCAGTGAAGTTTAACATATTCTCCCCAGACATTTAAGTTCAGTTCTGTAATCACTACAGATACACGCAGGTGAAGTTGAAGCTCTTATTGAAAAATAATCACTGCACAGCAGCTCCAAACAAACAACAGCTCTTGCTAAAGAACTTCATGACAGTAAAAACTCCCTGGAGTCTATCAGGACTAGCTTTCAGCTTTGTGGCTTCCTCTGTTGCCCCAGAGAAGCTGCTTGCATTTTTCCAAAACATGTTAAGTCTGGCTGCTTGCAAGAGGCTGGCAGCCCAAAAATAGCCCATGATACCAGAACTTCAGGTTGGAAGTAAAGGAAGAGACAAAGACAAGCTTGGGAATGGCAATAAGGAAATGGATGTGTGGAGAGAGGAGGAACAGAAATAAAGCAGATTTCTGATTAAATGTGTGCTTTTCCAAAGGACTCACAGGCTTTAAGAGAACTTTGATAGAAGCAGCTCCATTTTCATGAACGTGCAGGTGAGCCTTGCTACTGGCTGGCTCTGCTGTGTTTCTCCAAGGTTTCCATGTCCACAGGAGCCACAACATAGATAATGTTCAGAAATCAACTAGCTTAAGGGTCTGTCAAGAAAAGCTCAACAGGGAAAAGGGAGGATGGATGGATGGATGGATGGATGGATGGATGGATGGATGGATGGATGGATGGATGGATGG
>VXAX01002322.1:11824-124641 GCA_013399835.1 Leptocoma aspasia | reverse complement strand
TCAACTAGCATAACGGTCAGTCAAGAAAAAATCAACAGGGAAAAGGGAGGATGGATGGATGGATGGATGGATGGATGGATGGATGGATGGATGGATGGATGGATGGATGGATGGATGGATGGATGGATGGATGGATGGATGGATGGATGGATATCGGGCTGTGCAAGGAGTCTGGACCAAATGGCTGGAGGCCAAATGAGAAGGGCATACAGTTGTGTTTTCTCTTCAGATGCTACAAACACACACCACTATGGCCAAGCAGCCTGCTCAGCCCTGACACTTGCAATTTCATTCCTGGCCCAGAAGCACAGGGATCCATGGAGCTGCAGAGTCCGCAAGCCCCAGCAACTGCAAATTTGACTTGATGTGAGTTTTCTCAGTCTCCTACCACCTCCCCCTGCAGAACTCAAATGAGGCTGATAAGAATAATGCCAAGTTCAGTTCCCACAGAAATGCCAGACAGCAACCTACTCTCCTGGAAATACATTTCAGTGTTTTCATAAGGAATACACTAAAATTTCAACTTCCTAGGAAAATTTTAAAGTTTAGATGCATTCTGATTTAGAATTCATTTTTGTCCCACAAACCTCAAGAATGATTATGGAAATCGGTTTCTCAGTGAGCTTTAATGTAAATAAGCAAATAAATGCAGTATCTCCAAAAAATTCCTAAATCTCACTTGTTTCCTTTAAAACTATCCATAGCAATGACTGCTGGAGGAGAACAGGAGGTGCTTCATCTGTTTCAAGGGAGTCTGAAGAATGCCCTTGTGCTAATGAAGGAGAAAGCTCTAAACTTTTGGGAAAAAAAGAATAAATGTCCGTGGCAGTTGAGACTCATTATCACCAACAAACAATCCCAAATGGTATATTTCAAGGCTTCTGGCTGACTCAGCTGTCAAAACCTGCCATCCTAACCAATGTTTTTAAGAGCACTTACACACAGTGGGGTTTCATCCAAGTCAACAGTCCTGCTCTTGGCAATTAAACAGAACCATCCAGGATGTAAAAAACACCACTATTATTTGAAGAAAGATGTGCTGGATGAGTAAGACCTACACATTGAAATACTGTTACCAAAAAATTCATCCACTGGAAATTATTCTGGAAAAGAATGGGGGAGTTGAGACAGAGAAGTGAAGAGGGACAATCAGTTTGGGATAAATCCAAAAACTAATTTAACAGATGAGAGATTCCAAGGGAGAAATTGAAAAGGCAAAAGGAATAGCACTCAAAATAGCTTTTTTATATTATTATTATTATTATTAGAGGGTTCAGAAAACAAATGCAGCATAATGATTTACCTGAGAGTGGGAGTTTTTTTCTTCTACTTTTTTTGGTGGATAAAAGTTTTATTTAAACAGTTTGAAACCTACCAGCCTCATCTATCATGGGAAGAAGAGGATGTTCTTGTACCTCTCCATTACACAGGCCACCAACAAAAGCCAGGAAATGAGAGGGCTCCTGTTCCCTCATGGAGGGAGCAAAGCCAGCTCCTGCTGCCAAGCCACCCTGCTTTGCCTTGGACACAACACCTCCATTTGCTATGCCCCTCTCCAAAACAGATGTGCAACACATAGGGGCCTCCTCAAGCCATGTTTATTAAACACCAGCCAAATAATTTAAAATACCTCAGCTGAAAATTGCTCTGTGAGTTGCTGGGAATGGCTGTGCTGTCACTGTCACTGTGCAACCCCTGACAACAGCTGATGGACAGAGCCCTGGGAGGCACCATGAGAAATCCGTGAGCCCAACGCCCACCCCACTGCAGCACAGCATGACAGCCTCATGCCTCCTTCCTGTGCTACCAGCAAGGCATTAATTCCTGGTGGAACAACAAGCTTATCAAGTAATCATGACAAAAAGCATTAATGACTTTGCCTTTACTCATGCCAAGACATTCTTTATGTGTATAACTACTGCGAGCGATCAACACGGCTAAAAACACAAGCAAGAAAACCCCAGTCAAGTGAATACCACTCCATTATTCCAGAACTTCTGACAGCATCCCATTATGTCAGGCTGCATTGGATAAGGTCATATAATCCATCATAACCTGACTTAATGAGGCAATTAAAAACAAATGCATTTCATGGGCAAACTGCTTGCTATGCAGCCCTTTTCTTATTCCACTTGGCTTCACAATTTCTTAGGGGTGAAGAGTCCAAGACAAACTAAAAGGAGTAAAGGAGCTATTTATTTATCTTCCTTTCAAGTACATAAAGCATAAAAAGTGATACTCTCCTTCAAACCACAGCTAAATAGCTATATACCTGAGCTGGGTGATACCAGAAAGGTTTCCTCAGAGCTGAACAGATCAAAAACACACAACAAAGGCATTTTGATTCCTTTTTTTTTTTTACATAACGTAAGGGCAGGATGACAGCTAGGCTCTGCAGAAGGATTGAAACAGAACAACAAATTCCAAAAGCATCACTACGGATTGGTACAGCAAACCCACACTGTTCTCTGTCACCACATCAGGAGTACCCCAGCCTGAAGCCATGGCATGTCTGGAAATGCAGGGGTTTGTTATTTTTTCTTCAGTAAGAATAGCACAGGAGGCTCCTCACTTCTACAAAGGTTGCTCCTGCACTTACCTGTTACAGAAGATGCAGCTCCAGCTAGAAGCAGTTTGGCTACTTGGATCCAGAGAACATTTTGCCTTCATGTACCACCCCTGTGTGTTCATCAGCAGGTAATCTATCTTTCCTGTAATGGATTATTTGTCAGTGCAAGAGAAAAGGCAGCAAACTACTTGGGTTGACCACCCAGGGTTCATTGTGCTTTTCCTCTTTTCTTTTTCCTTAAAAAAAAGCCCACAAATGTTGGATCCTGCTCTGTTGCCTCACGTTGGACTCAAGCAGAAGACCCCTCACTGCTTGTGACTTTTGGATAAACACAAACAGCAGCACAGCTGCTCAGCTTACCCAGCTTACCACAAGTCGTGTTTCAGGCAATTACAAAGGGAAGATTTAGCTTGTCACTGAGGAAGATGCAGCCCCTGGATTTATCCATCACTTCAGTCGGGCACACCAGCAGAAAAGCCCCAGAGGCACAGGTACCTCTTTCTGCACTGCTGTGTGACCACTGCTCAGCACTCCCAGCTGGTTTTCCTGGGTCATTTACTGCTATCAGAGGTGACACTAAGGCACAGCTCAAATCTCATTGGAGAGATCCCCACCTTCTTCCTTATCCTAAGTAGCTTGAAAGGAGCAAACCTGGCACTTCCAGCAGCCAATGCAACACAGATACAGCCTCCAAAGTGGCCCCAGGGCTTGCACTGGGGCATCCATACACGTGCAGTATGGACACCACAGGTCACACAAACAGGGGCTACACAGCCACAAATAAGTGCCACTCTCCAAAAGGTGAATTGGACAACTCTGTTGATACAGCTGGGAACAAATTGGTTTGCTCTTTAAAAGCTGAGGCATCTTCTAACATTTGCTACTAGCCCTGTTTTTTCTTTCAAAATCTGAGGCCTCCCAGACAGTTGGTCAGGCTGGTCAGACCCAGGTTCAACAAAAGGGCTGCTTTGGCCACAAATGTCTGTGGGGGTATCCACTGCTTCAAAACACATGAAAGACACTTTTGTTGGGAGAAGAGATGGATTTGCTCATCCTGCAGAAAAAGTCAAGCGCTTTGTAACAATTTGAAAAAATGAAGTTTAGTTGACCATGATCAGGGAGATAGAAGAGATGAAACGAGAGCTTTACTCCTCTCCTGCAGCCAGACCAAGGCTGTGTCTCTCCCCACTGTGAACCACGAGGAGGGTGGAAGGTCAGTCTGTGCATTGCAAAGGCTGGAAAGAGCTGCAGCCCAGCACAGAGCACTGCATATTTCCACTGATGTACAACAACAAGGCTGGCACAGCTGCACGTGCAGTACACAGGGACTATTAGCAGAACAAAGTGTGGAGGAAATGTATTCTTTTTCCTAGCAAAGTAGTTACTGCATTTATTTTGAAAAAAAAATGCAGAACTTCAAATGAGCAAGAATTCCTGAGTCCTCAAATATATGCTCATAGTTATTGAATTGGGTGACCTGAAAACCACCGCTCACTCAATGGGATTTTTATAAATACATGTATCAGCAAATGAATATTTAATGCTTTCTGTGCATATCAATGTTCAGGGTCTGCAATATTTCAGCTATCAGACTTGTCAGAAAATGTAGTAGCCATGAGATAATTACATCTCTCGAGTATTTTGATGCATAAAGGGCAGTCAAGTGCTTGTGATTATGTCACGATTACAACATCATACAGAAATAAGTTATAGTCAGTAAAAATCCTACAGGATGATAGCTTCCCACTCTATAGCTTCCTTGGTTCAAAATAATAGTATGTTTCTTCATTATCAAAAATAATTATATCACTGTTATCATTGCAACTGACAATATTTGCATTAGACTCTGCTTTCCACAGTAAAATACATTACTTAGTATACAAGAAATTCTCAGATTAAAACATGTTTTCTCCTGTTTATCCCCAAATTTAGAGCCAATTATACTTCTAGTCAGAAGGAAACCATTTCTGAAGTTCTTCTTCGTCCTTTCTGATATTTCTGAATAAAAATAAACGTTCCCTGTCAGAAAAATGCTAACATATGGGCTTTAGGAAGAATTCAGCCACACTTAAGTCCTTTGATGAATCGGGACCTAAGACTTTTTTAGATATCATAAGCCTAATTCTGCCCTCTCCTTTTATGCTGGTGTCAGTCTAGACTAACCTCATTCCCTTTAAGACACCTAAATCCAGACTGACATCAGCACAGTCAGACCCAGCCTCCTGCTCTTCTAAAGGCCTTCTAACTGCAAAACCTAAATAAAATTTGTTGAAATGGCAAATATCTCCCTTTAAACTCCTTGTCCAGCAAAGTCCTACCTTGCAGGTCCACCCTGCACGTGGGAATACCTGACAAGACATCACCCACAGGCAGGTTTGCCAGTGCTGTGGACTACTGGAAAACATTTCACAATTGAGGATTGCCACTAAGCTGAGCTATGCAGGAGGCTTATTTTTATGCAAGGGGAAGGCAGCAGTGCCAGCACTGATGTCAAAGCGTTGCCAAGCCTTTTTTCCATGGTGGATCTAGAGGGAAGGGGTCTGCACACAGGGTGGGAATGCACCCCCTGCTCCTCCCTTTGCTGGCCCAGGGATTTGCAGGGACACAGTCAGCCATCCCATGCCAGGGGAGAGCAACGCAATCCATGCCACTGCTGAGCCACAAGCAGGGGGGACACTCATCAAGAGGCCCAGAACTGTGATTTCCACGAGTGTTTCTCGCAGGCTTTATAAATAAATGACTTACAGCAAATTGATACTTCCCATCCCTTCCAGGGTGATTTTCAGTAACCTCCTACGAGTCATAACTCACACCCTGAGAAAGGGAGAAAAGATTTACAGGAGCTGTGTAGGAAAAGAAGCAAACAAACAAACCATTTAAAGCTTCCTATAGCAACAGGACAGATTGCAAGTAGCAAAAAAGAACAGCCAGACTTGTCACCCCTGAGATGGTTTGGAGACTATTTTTCAAGGCCAGGAGACTAGGACAAATCATCCTGGAAGCTGAGATTGTAATCTCAATGGGTTTCTACCCAGATAAATAAAGCTAATAAAAAGGACCAAGCAGAACCCAGGAAATTTTGCAGATGAACAAAACTTGCTGCTAACTGACTCTCAGTCATGCCCTGTTCCTTTACCTTTGATTCAGGATCAATTCTCAAGAGCATCTCGTGCAAAGAAGAATAATTTTTAAAAATCCCCTGCCAGAACAATGAGCAGGATCCACAGCAACACATTGTTGCTGTGAGCAAGCAGCACAGAAAAATAATCAATGTTATTGCAGAAAAATGCTCACTCTCTTAGAGCTATTTTTTATGGGGAAGACATAAGATGACTTGGTTAAAAAAAAAAAACAAAAAAACCAACCTTGTTGTTCCCTCCCCGTTTGCAGGTTTCTCAGTGCTGGAGTTGAGCAAACAAGTTGGGGGCTCATCCTGAAAGGTGCTGAGCAGCTACTGGAACACACAGGTGTTAAGACCTCAGAGCATAATTTAGGAAGGCACCACTGTGCCAGGACACAGGGAAGCTGATCTGCTGGCAGACAGGCTGGCCCCAGGCAGCTCCAGGCTGCCAGCTCCCACCTCTCTGTGCTCAGAGAGCCCTGGGCAAACACTGTCACTGCCTGCACCGGCCCTGACCACTCCAGACAGATTGCTCATAAAAACCACATGAAACAGAACCACGTGCAAGGATATTAAAACTATAAACTGCATGATGAAAGCCTTATGAAATGCACATTTAAGGGTTTTTATTACTTTAATTCAGCCCCTGAGTACATAAATATCAAAGTGCACATTTTTAATTATAGGATATGTACTATTTTAAACCCAGAGTCTCATCTCCTTTCTATTCAGTGGTTTAATGGTGATAACCAAAAGGCAGCAGCATTTCCACACCCCAATGAATCTACAGATCTAGGGGCCTCTCAGAGCCCAATTCACCTCACCCCAATCAAAGGCTGCTCTAAATCCAGGGTCCTATGGTCATACTTCCTCTATAGCAGTAAATCACCTTAGTATCCAAGTGCTTCACAACTATTACAAAATTGAACTTCCTCCTCAGAAGTGAGGGGGTTTCTGGTCTCCAACAAGGTCCTGCTACAAACTGCCAGAAAAGATGTTTCTTCTTCAAAGTCCCATTTCAATTTTCAAGAAAAGAAATAAAAGAAAGTTTCACTTTGCCCTTGTTTTGGCCAGCAGCTCGACAAAGAGTCTGCAAGAAATGGCTGCATGAGAAGTGGAGCAGGTTTGGAGATCCTGCACTTGATCAACACAGAGACCATACAGTCTAAGATATCTTGGTTCTGTGCATACAACTAAACAAGTTTTTCCCTCTGATGAAATATAGGCCAACACATTCCCCTTGCTCACTTCCCCAAGAGGCACAAAACATTAATTCAGTCATTTCATTAAGTCAGACTTCTCACATCAAAGTGAATTGCTCTGGGTCTGCTTCTGGATGGAACTGAAGATGTTCCAAACACCAGAGCCCAATGGGAGAGGGAATTTAAGACCCAGTGTGAGTCCAGATATCCAACATGGACAAGGACTGCTTGAAGATGGCAAAGGCTGCTCAGGTGCAGGTGAGAACATGGGAGGCATTAAGGAAACTACCCTTTAAAGAGAACAAGCATAAGTTCACATCAATCTCTTCACAATTCACTTTTTCATGATAATGTCATGCTATAGGCTGCTTGAGCTCTGCCATGCAGCTCTCAGGTCCTGTAGATGCTGTCTAGTTTCCCACCTCTGTGAAAATACTACAACAGTAAATGCACACACCACTATCCCTGCCCCTTGTCCCAAATCATGGATCCCTGTGTGCTGGGAGATCCTGCATGAAGAGCTCTACTGCTGCTGGGTTGCCCCAGTGGGGACATGGGAGACTCAGCAAATGGAAGGGTTGGGGGAAGACACACAGGCAGATCTGGAAAGCAGGGAAATCCAAACACAGCAAATTCACTTATCACAGAAAAGATGTCAAGTATGAAAAAATGGAACACATCTCACTTCTGTACAGGCTCCATGTAGAGACTACACATCCTGGGCTGTGCTCTGCAGCAACTGCACTGCTCAGTGCTTGGATGGTACAAGAAACAGGAAAAGCTGGAAAAGACCTAGAAACAGGGAAGTTTCTTAGAGAGAAAAACCTTTTTCTTCAGAGGCCTCTGAGCTCATCATCTCCTTCTTGTCTGCAAGAGGAGAAACCACATTGCCCGTGTTGCAGGAAGGTCACTGCTCCCACTGGTGCAAGCCCCAGGCAGTGGTTGCACAGCACTGAGGCAGCATTGCAGGCACAGCAGCTGCCCCACTTGTAGAAGTTATCTTCAGTGTGATAACCTGTGTGAGTTATCTTCAGTGTCCCCATGACTGTCTCAGTTCCCAAAAGCCCTCTTGGTTCCTGCAGCCTTCCTTCCCCTGCCTTCCACCTTTGGGATATGTAAGGCTTCTGCTGGTGGTACAGCTCTCAAGCTCTGCATATAAAGCTCTCCTGGAAATAGCACCAGCCTAAGATCCTGTATTCAAATCTAGACTGTGTATTCAATCCTCACTGCTGCCCTCCTGAATGGTTACACACCCAACTGCTGTGTCTTTGTAGGGCAGGATTCTTTATCCTTTAAGAGTAATAATGATTTCATAAGCCTACATTTGTCTGACCTAGGGACAAAATTCATCACTAGCCCAACAGCAAAATATAGCAAGGAGAAAACAGGGGACCTCCCAGAACAGCATTATGGACAATGCACTCACCTTAGCTATGGGAAGAGAGTTTTTAAGCTTGTACCCTGGCCAGCTTTACTACAGTGAGTAGAACCTGAATTTCACACACATCATGTACAGTTCCTGTGACAAGCTTTTGCACATTTCAGACTCCCATTATCTCAGTTTGACCCGTAATTTCACTTAGAAGCACAGACTCACTCCCAAGCACATCTACTCTCAAGTTTCATCACATCACCACTCTGCTCTCTGCAACTCACTCTCATGGAATAAAGTGAGTGGTAAAAATACAGCCAAAGAGATAACGTGCAAAAATCCACTCAAGAGATGAGGGACAGAAAGCAGAAATAAAACCTCAGACACCCAAAACAGCTCTATAGAAGGAAGGTGACCATGGAACTGAGAACAAAAGCTGCAAGGACTATGTTGAAATTATCGCATTCTTCCAAGCTCCCTCATCTGAGTTTCCCAGCTTCTTGTAGGAACAAGAATCTCCATTCTGGAGAGCTGAACCAGCGGTTGAATCAGGGAAGGCATTTCACACTGCAAAAGAGGAATTTTCAGAAAACATGGGAGAAGGAAAAAAACAAGTAGGCTTGGGAGAAGTAATTAAGCATTTTCATCAAATTTGACATTTGGCATCTGCTCAGGTGTCTGGTGAGACTTGCTTTGTTTCCAGTTAATATGTATGACATAATATGATTTAGCCTTTGGCTAAGCAAGTCTTGAGAGCCCACATTCAGGGAGATAGACAGGCAGGCTCAGGGGTGGGAGGGAGGAGATGGGCAGTGCCTTCTTTACTTTGCTTTTAACAACGATGCAGAGTATCTGGCTGCATAGCACCACGTGCCAGACAGACATGGCAAAGAAGCAGTACAGCCTCATCTGAACTGGATTAGTCCCTGACTAAACAGCATGGCTGCAAGTGAGGGCAGCACTGAAGAGATTATTCTGTATACAAGGCTCAAAAAGCCTTGCTGTTACTGTGGACGTTTCTGTGCTATGAGGTGGTTGAAATGAAAGAATTGGTCCCACAACTGATTACATACATCTAAAAGTGTGCAGTCCTCTTTGCCATGTAAAGCCCAGCATTTTCCAGATTCTAGCACTGAGCTTTGCAAACCCAAGGAAACACAAACTAAGGCCCCATCTTAGTGTGGAAAGGAAGCATGCTGGTCACTGCCAAAGCACCTAGGAAAGCACAAGTTCTGCCCCATAGCTCATGACCTTCCCTGCATTCTCAGTTTGGCAGGTTCGTGCAATCCTGCCACACCAGCAGCAAGCAGTGCCCCCCAGCTACACCCCAGCAGGTACTTGCAGAGATCAGGGCTTCCCAGAGGAGGATGAACAGATGGTTTGTGGTGCAAAAACAGTGATACACTCATGATATGACCTCACAAGGTAGCCAGATGAGGAAAAACTACCAGCCAAGAAGATTGCAGTTAAGGCTCTTGTCATGAGGAATAAAGGTGAGCCTTTGGAAGTCACTTTCCTCAGCATCCACAGGAGACACATCTGGAGCAGAGCCTTGTGGTCCAGGCTTATTTTACCAAGGTGTCAATTGGCTGCCTTTTCCTCACTCCCAGTTTGTGGGATGGACATGCAGGACTTTGCAGCCATTGAACCCCCTGCTGTACTCACAACCCTGTTCCATTCACTGCACCTCCTGCCCCTGCTGTTGGCTTTGCAGGTGGCTGATCCTTATCCCTGCTCACAGCAGGGAGGTAATGAAGCATCCCATATCCCCTCTCTCACTGCTGACACATGGGGGGCCTGTCCCCCAACACAGAGACAGCTAATTAAAGCAGTTTTCCTTAATCTTTAGCCCCCTCCTTGCTCATGCCAACAAATTGTGCCATCCATATTTATGACTCCAGTTTTTCAAACACAAGGGCTTCTGGAACAGCACAAAAATATTTTTTCTGTGGCCCACAACTATGTAAAACGGGCCAGCCACAGACCCAAGGCAGACTTGAGGCACAAGTGCCCAAAACAAATATGCATCTTGGAACAACAGCATTCACCAGTGGCTGAGATGTGAAGGAGAAAGGAATAAATCATGATAAAAGGGAGAAGCGTAGGATTTGCTCTGAGGTGCTTACTGCAGGCTAAACTGACAGCATCTGCCCCAAGCCCTCCTGAAAGTGTCTTTCATCTGGGTTTCTGTTAAATGCGTGATTCTATTTACATACATCCAACTAATTCGATCAAAACTGAACTCTAAATTGGTCCTCAAGGGAATCCTTGAAAACACTTTTTATCTTCATGCAAAATGAAGATTAGAAGGAAAACTGGGTTGAAGAACTGTCTTCCCAAACAGCTCAGAAATACTGTAAAACTTGCTAGCAGCAGAACCCACCTTGGCTTTAGGCAGGGTCACAGCTCAGTACACAAACACTGAGCACCAGCAAGGGAAGGACAAGGGCTTTGACACTCAAGGGCTGAGGTGACAAGTGGCAATGGCCATCTTCATACTCATGAGGTCCTGCTGGAGAGGGGCCCAGGCTGGACACCTCTCCTGGCTTTCAAGATACCATTCTGTCTCTCACCTGACAGAGCTCCAAGACAAAGAATTTGAAAAGCCACAGAAATACTAAAAAAGGAGATCAACCACTGAGTTAAACCCCACCTCTTATCCTTCATGAAGCTTTGCTCTTCCTAAGTAGTGCTGAGTTCCCTGACCCTTCTCAAAGTCAAAGTGCAGAGCATGATATTTTCCTTTCATCCACAGCATGCTAAGTTACACAAAGAACCACCCTCCCTTAGCTGCCCTTTTTTAACACTGAACTACACCTCAGCATGCAGTAACTCTGCTGGGCTGGCAACCCGGAGAGATAAACTTTATACTGTGCCACATGTGGCAGTGGCAGCAGCAAGACAAACCCTTGGAGCCTCACCTGCTATAGCCAAGGCTGATCTTCAGCACCAAAATCCCCACTTGCTCTCAGTCCTTTGCTGTCCAGTATGTCCAGTTATCATATATAGATTTGTCCCTGCAGGAGCAAATGTGAGACTACCATGATGCTTCATAAAAAATACTCAACAGCCACATTATTGTGAGGACCTTTTCCTGTGAATAAGCTGGTGACCTAGACTGAAAAGGCAGCAATTCAGCTACAAATCTCTTGAAACTGTAATTATGGTATTCAGTTAAATTTATGTGTTACAACATTGCCAATTTTTGATGCAGATTTGCCATCCTTGTACAGATATATCCTTAGCAATTCAATGTGCCTTCACAAAAGACAACCTCCAGGTCACAGAATAATTTTTGAGCAATTTTGTACAGCAACAACAGCATTTCCAGTGAAAGAAACACAGGGGTATTAATGCTAGAAAGACCTCAATTAAAAAGAGGTTGCTATGCTAAGCAGTGTGGTATTTGGGCCAGCTGGAAAATAACAGGAATAAAACTTTGTAACAGAAAGGAAAGACAACACTGGATGAAAATAATTCATACAAGGAAAAATACATCTGCTTCTTTTTTTCTGACAGGCTTAGTGTAGGGTTTTCTGTATAAGATGCTGATGAAAACTGCTATTGACTGACACAAATTCTGCCTTTTTCACATTTCCTCCTAAGAACAACAACGAACTAAAAAGGACTTGACATCCAAACAACAACTTAATCCTCTGTTGAATAAATCAGTGAATATCCAACACTGAGATTAACTGAACTTTGCTGCCTTCAGCAGTGGGCACAAGAGGATATCAGGTGAAGACCAGGAAGAGAGTAGGTGCATATACTCTCTCCTGCAGGAGATTCCTGCAAGAATCTCCCAAGTTTTAAACTATCTTCTTGTCTGTGTTCTTCTCAGCCAGAACTTGACCAACACATTGCTCCACCAAGCACTTCTCCCAGCTATAAGGAAAGGTCTGTGAAGGTCTGTACAAAGCTCCTGCATTTATAGCAGTCTGTGGAAAGGAATTCTACAAGCTCACTGTGAACCACCTCCATTGGTAGAATTTGGCCCACTACCACCATAAAGAATGTATGAGTTGAGATGCAATATTCTGTAATGGCCTTAAGCAAGAGTGGTTATGAACCAGGAGTCAAATAAAATTTGCAATGCTGAAATTCTAAAGGAAAACAAATGCATTTAATGAAGAACAACTGTATCCCCATTACCATTAAATTTTATTGCATTTCTTTGAAAGTTAGGCTGACACAAAGCTGACTTCTGCAGAAAAGAAAAGTATCATATGATGGAATTTTGGGACTGAAACCTTATAATGCACAATTTCTGGTCATTAGCTAAATAAAAGCGTATTGAATTCCTTAATCACTATGAAGAAGTGCAATAAAGACAACAAATTGTGACAGATCTTGTCAGTTGGATCCAAAAACACTACAATAAACCAAACCCACCACATCTGCAGTGGCAGCTCCTCTGGGAGCTAAAAAACTCCTGTGTTACCTCCTTGGGATTCAAAGGGAAAACAAAATTTGGTAGGATCACAGCAAGAGTAAAGCATTTCACTGCTGTGTGGCCAAGGCTAAAACACCCCACCTCTGGAAGGGTTCAAGGCCAGGCTGGATGGGGCTTTGAGAAACCTGTTCTAGTGAATGGCATCCCTGCCCACAGCAGAGGGACTGGAACTGGATGCTCTTTAATGTCCCTTCCAACCCAAACTATTTTATGATTAAGATGCTCTTATCACTGACTGCGTAAGAGGACCCCTTACCTGCTCTCTGTTAGCTCTTGCCACAGACTTGTCCTCAAGTCTTTCTCATTTCTGCAGCTACTGACCTGTTTAGGACTCTGATTAGGACTAGACTTAACCAGAACTTGCAACCAACACAAGCATTTCAATGCCACTCCAGAAATCTTGGTTTCAACCAACAGAAGTAGTGATTACGGGGGCCTGTGTGACATTGCTACTCATGTCTGATACCATCTGCTAAATCTATCCACTGGTGTGGTTAAATCATCTGGGAGATTACACAGAGCACTCACCATGGTGACTTCTGAATGCAGCAGAAGAGAATGTGAGTCCTGAAGCTGGCCTGAAGGAAGCTGGTGAATAATGCAGCTGACATCTCCCCATGCTCAGCACCACTTCCCTCTCCCTCCCCTTCCTGTTGACCTATCCTTCTGTCTGTAGGGCTTCTCACTGCCCATACCCAACCCACCAGCATCACTGCCCAGTCACTTCAAATCAGGAAAGGCTCCCAGGCTGAGCTTTAAAGAGGGGAATATGCATTGCTAATGACACACCCTCCCCAAGAAGTTTTCTGCAGGGAATAGTGCATGTCCTTAGTCCCATAAGTGGGAAGCTGCAGGCAGAAAATCTTACCTCTTATCTCATTTGGTCTTTGTACTTTGTGCCTGTATCCCTGCACCCTGTAGGAGTTTAATACTGAGCCCAAGGGTTTACTCATCATCTTGCTTGCAGAGTAAAAGATAACTTTGGCACATTAAGGTAAAGCAGTCAGACACTTCAGCTACCTCTAAAATGGAGGTAACTCAGATTTCCAATGAGTCATTCCTAAGATCCAATGCTCCCTTTGACAGCCACCTGTCTGTTCCAAGCACCAGTTCCTACAGAGCTGTCATAGCATTCAGACAGCTGTCATTGCACCAAGGACAAAGGAAAACCAAGCTAATCATCACATATTTATACCACATTTCCAAAGAGAGATCAAAGAATATATTTTTCTCCCTGTTTCTAAAAATCAGAAGTGATCAGAAAAACTTCTTAGAAATCTACCAGGTGATTTGCCAAATCCAGAAACACCATGCCCTGGACTTACTGGTGTTCCAGTGCTCACCCTAAACACAGCCCCAGAAGTATTTAATTTCAAGTTTTGACAATCAACATCTTCCACAAAACTAATGAAAAAATTAACTCAAAAAAAACCACTCCAAAACCCAGTTTCTTGACTTAACACAATAACTTAACTGATCAGTACTGTGTGGAAGCTTTAAATTGATTCTATTTTAAAACTAAGGCATTCAACTTCTACTGTCAAACATACATCTTAAGAAATATATAAAGCCCATGTGAAGGTCTAGAGGAGATGGCAATCATGTTATTTTACTCGATCCAATTTCTCTCTAAACACAGCTCAGAGACCACAGTCTCAATCTAACAAGGCAGGCAGTGGGAAAGTGGATTGCTTCTGCTATGTCTTCAGTCAAGTTTGTTGCTGAATAGCTGTATACAAACAGAGAATAATTGGCAATTACTTTTATTTCACCTTTTATTTTTTATAAGAGACAAACAGAAAAATAATCTCTATTTATAAGGTCAATTAGATCAGGCTGGAAAAAATATATCAAATTGAGACATTATTTTAACAGTTTCCCTTTATGTTTGCTGTTTGTCTCTGCACAAACTGCTTTAGAATCTCTGTGTTCTCCTGTCCCCTGTTTCCAGCACAAGTTACTTTACTAATCCTGTACACAGCACACACAAGGTGATGCTGCTGCTCTGCAGCTGAATGGGCCCATCACTATTTCATGTATCTGGAAACCTCTTCTCTTTCAGAACATCTGGTTTCAGCTTAAAACCATGTTCTGAAATGCACTGAATTGAATTCCTGGGGAAGTGAGCAGTAGCCAAATCCACTGCACTCCTCCATCCACCATCATCCTAGGCTAGAACACAATGCCCCCCTCCCAGCTCTCTTCTTCCCAGGGACAGACCCCCTCCGCAGCTGCCCATACTGAAAGTTCCAGTTTGAAACCTGCTCTGGCCCCATGCAGATGACCTCCTGTTACTGGGAGTTAGATATCACAGCTGTAACTCTCCATCACTGCAGTTGGGCTGCAGCTGCTATTCACACAGTTATTTTCCTCTCCTCTGAGTAAAACTTTTGGGTTTTTTTATATAACTGCTATTATATCAATATTGAGACCCTCTGACTTTTCTATTACACTTGCATTGTGGCTGTTATTTGCATGTTTATGCTTTCCTGTGGGTATAGTTACCTGATACTATTATCTGTGTAGTTAGGTATATCTTCCTAAGGGTGTACTTACTTCACCAGCTGTATTTAAATTGTCTTCCGCAGCTGTAGTTACATTGTCAGATTTATATAAATAGTGTGGTTACAGCCAAGCAGGCAATGCTTGCAGTGCTGCAGTTATTTATATAGCACGAGGATCCCATGGTGTAAATACCTCACTCAGAGGCTGCTGCACTGCTCTGTGTATAAATAATTGGTGGGAAGGTGGCTCTCGAGCACATGGGGTAAAGCACAGCACAGAGAAGGGAGACACCAAGGTATTGGCCCCTGTGCCTGCACACCCACAAGGGATGTGTTGGCTTCAGAACTCCAAATTTCTCAACATTTCTTTTCTCAGACAGAAAATTTCTCGCACTGTTCAGCATCATAATTTTCCAGGTGAACTGCTGTACCTGCCTAAAGCACTTGTACTATTTCCATCACTGCAACATCTCAGTGCCAAGTCTCATAAGACAAAATCCACTAATATACAGGCTTAACTAGAAACAACAGGGTATAGTGTGACAGCCAGGCAACACCACACACACTGGGAATAGAAAACCAATTATTTGCTCCTAAAGGATGAGGAGTTTCACTGCTACTGTGCCACCTATTCATCAACAGAAATGATTATGTTAATGCAGCAGATTAATACATGGCAGATCAGATCAAAGGTGCACCTAAGCTCTTCATTCCTTCTTATACAGCAACCACACACTGCACCACAAGAAGAAAAGATGAAAACTGAACAAATCAAAATGGAAACTGGTTCTCTCCATCTCTGCCTTCAGTTCCAGTCACTCTTCCCCAGCCCATATTCATGTATTCACCTCAATTAACACCTGCCCTGCAATGTTGTAAGAGAGCTGTATTTGCATAGATGTCTGGGTAGGAATCCACCAGCAAATCTCTCCACACTTTCTTCAGGCACCAAGCTCTCTTTGGCTTCCGTGGGGAAGATTACACTGAGCAACACCTGCTGCTCTGTCAGAAGCATTTTGCACTAATATGAATCACTGTCCTTCCTGACAGTATTCAGATCCACACACATCCTAAGAATTGGCAGAGGGGATTGCTACAGCAAGCAAAGCCAGTAGCTCTGCAGATATTTGATAGTTTGACAGGGAATCTCCTCAAAGAAGCATCTCAGTGAAAAACATACAGGAGTTCAATGTGATGGGTCTCAGAAGAGAGACACTTAAATGCTCCACTTGAAAATTGCATGTGAAACAGTTTGGAAGTGGCATCCTTGGAGCAGAAGTGGCAGGAGACTCTCTACCAGCCTACAAAAGGGTTCACCTCCACTGGTGATGTTACCAATGGGGTCCTTGGCACAAGGAAGGAATATTTGCAGCTCTCCTCCAGTGTAATGGTGAAATAAAAGCCCTTTCCTAAACAATGATGGCAGAGAAAAAAAACCAACACCGTTTCTGTGCAAGTATAAAATTCAGGTAGTAGTCAAACATCCAATATTTTCTTGTTTCTCCTTTCCCTGCAGCTTTCCACTGAAACATCCCCTAGGGACACATACTACATGTTGTGGCAGATGAGATTTTTTTTTTTCATGTAGGATTTCCCCTTTGTGACACCTTCTGCCTATATAAGATTTTCCTATTAGAGGATTTCCTAGTAAAGCAACCAACCTTTAAAATATTTTTCAATTGCAAAATTAAGCTTTTATAAAATAAGTGATCTCAAAACATGTCCTCCAATTACAAAGTAGTCATAAATTATGATATCATTTATATTTTAAGTGAGACATCGGCATAAATGTTTAGTCCAGGCTCATCAGATTGATGCGGGTTCTTTAATGAGATAAAAATTACTCACTCTTCAGTGTTATCTCTGTACTTGCAGTCCATACAGAAGTCCTGGAAACATTAAAGAAAATGCACCACCTACCAAGTCCTCAACTGCTTCAATTCATAACATCTGAAGCCAGGAGACACCATTTAATAACCAGTGACATCTCTCTTCTAACACAGACCATTATCTTTTGCCCAGTTTTCTTTATACTGAGCTCAGCAGTGCATAATTTCCTGAAAAATATCTTCCAGAAAGGTATTCAATCATGATCTGAAGGTATCGAGAAATGTTAACTCTCCTCTATTCTTTACCTCCTTAATCTCAATGATTATCTAAAATTACTCCTTAAAACATTCATCACTCTACTGCTGTAGATTCATCTGGCTCCATCTTTCAGCCATTAATTCCTGTTATGCATCTCTCTGCTAGATTCAAGAGCTTTTCAATAGCCAGTATTTTACCATAGTAGGAATATTTATTTCTAACCCATAACTAAGCCACAGCAAAATTGTGTTGATAAGCAAACCAAACAGACTCAGATAATACTTCAAGGTGTACCCAAGCATCTAGAAGCTTTTCTGCCTTTGGTAATACAAAGTTTGAAGCTCAGCCATCACTAGGGATAAAAAAAGGACTTTTCTTGTACATCTGCGGTAGGCTAAGATACTGGCTAATATAACCCATCTAAAATCTAAATCAGAAAATCTCTCTCAATCTCCTCCTCTCTCACACATTCATGACAAATGGCCAGATGAGAGATTTCTATATATAGAGAGTTAGTTAGTTCTGATTCCTTGATACCAAGTGACCTTTCCTTCTTTCACACAGGCATATATGACACTCTAAGCTTATCAAGAGCATCCATTCGACCTGGATTCCCTTTAATACCCTTGGAATCAAACAGAATATCACCTGAATGTATTAGATCACACCCATTAGATAAATGCTTTTTATGCCTATAGACGTTGTGATCCCCAGGCAAACAGCTGAAACAGTCTCTCTGTACATCTTATAAAAGTCAAAGACT
The DNA here is from genome assembly GCA_013399835.1 of Leptocoma aspasia. Taxonomy (NCBI): domain Eukaryota; kingdom Metazoa; phylum Chordata; class Aves; order Passeriformes; family Nectariniidae; genus Leptocoma; species Leptocoma aspasia. Next base: position 106,569 of record VXAX01002322.1, on the reverse strand, counting down.
TCCTCACAAGAAAAAATCAACTTTTTTTTCTTGTTTTTTAGAAAACAGTCATACACCATGATGGAAACCAAGACACTGTTCTCCCAGGTCTCTGTCCTTGCAAGGCAGCACAAGTCACAGGGGCAATCACTTAGACAATTCAATGAATCACTACACTCATGACCTTCAGGACCAAGTATTCATGGTATATTTGAGTCATAGTGAATACAGAGACTGAGCAGAACCTTGGCCTTACATGCTAGTCTGATCTTTGAGGCACAGAATGTGTCAAGGGGCTTTTCAAAGGCAAAACTTGTTTGAAGGCCTTTGTACAATAAATGCTACAGGTTTCTATCTTAGTTTAAATACTTGGCTACAAGCTGTGCTACCCTGATCACCAAGATTAAGCCTCAAAACATCTGCAAATGGGTACAAAACTGTATGCACCTGAAACTGTTTTCATGTGTCTGTGTTTGCAGGACCAGATATTTTAAATTTTTTTTATAATAAAAAAAATATTATAAAAGTTTTGTCCAAATCTTGAGATTATTTGAAATGATACTGCAAGGACATACTTAAATACCAAGAGATAAACCCTTAACTTTTACCATTTTCTAAGCTTATTCAAGGAAAAAATGCAATTATAGAACAATTACTTGGGGGAATTGGATTAGATAGTAACAATGGTAATTAGGAGATAGAATACATTCTCCTAATTGTTCAGACAAAACCTGTGTGCCTCAGTAGCTCACATACAGATGTAAATAGGAAGTACTGAAAATGAGTTGCACTTCAGCTCTGTCCTCTTGTTACAGAGTGCCCATGCCCTGATTTATCCAACCATGAATAATAGACATGGTCAGAGCCAGGCTGGGCATGGCTGGTAGAGGACAAGAGAGCAGGGAGTGTTTTGACTGCCATTTTTTTGGTCAGTTTGGGTGAGTAGGTGACTCTGAATCATCCACAAAAAAAGTCAGTGTTGCACACTGAGTACAAAACTTCAGGTCAACCACAGGTTCCCCCCCTCTTACTCACATCTGCTCTTGGCATTCCTCAGCAGCAGCAAACATGACAAAAACAATTACACCCAGCCAATCACCCACCCTTCTCCACCAAATACCAAAACCCTGTAGCTTTCCAGGCCATAAAAATACAGCTGCAGCCTCTTCAGTTGAGCAGTTAAATATGCTTCTCGGCCAAGAGCAAATTTAACTTTTCTGGCCACACAGCAAGGGCTGCTCCACAAGCCCAGTGCAGCAGAGCAATGCAGGGCTGGCAAGTCTCAGCAGCCCTGGGCTTGCCTCTTGCAGTGTCAATCACCCTGGTGTCCACACACTGCTCAAATCAGCAGGACTGCCCTCAGCACGACTAAGCAAGCTGATTTTGCACAAATCAAATTTGGCAAAGATGTTAAATGTCATGGAGTGAGACACTGAGATGGCAGCATTAGCAAAATGGGGGGGAAAGCTCTCTTTTCTTCTCACTGGGAAGAGGTAGGCTTTGAGGAGATTTGCATGCAATTTGAAGCAGCAGATGATAATACAACCTGATTCTGATTGTAATAGCTTGCTGTAAGTGTTAAATGTGCCCCATTAGAAAGAAAAAATTGGCTTGCTACGGGTCATTTTTCCCCATCTTCCTAATTAATCTGGGCACTTCTGCTGACAGCCAAGCCTGGCCAGGTGTGCAGCTCTAACAGGGGTTGGCCTGCACAGCTTTCTCAGGTATGGACACATTCTCTGCCAAATTCAGCCCAAATTCAGAAGTCTGTGTTGTTCAGGCAGCACATGCAAGAAACATTAAGATGTAGCACATGTGCTGGACATTATGCTTAAGAGAAATTTTCTTTGTGTCTTCCTCTCCTCCACATTTCAATACCAGTTTTATAATTTCTTCCTCTGCTCTTCAGCTGAATTTAAGCCACACCATGAAGCTGACATGGGAAAAACACCAAAATCCTACCCCCAACTTACAAAAATTTTTAGAGCAATTCCATCCTATCATCCATGAGCTATCAGTTTGCTTTTCTTCTCCTATGCAATGTCTCCTACTCTGATGATAAAAAGAAGTAATTATCACTGATAATTTTTCTCTTTTGTAAATACTAGAGATGGGATAAAACTGGCCATTTGATTCAGCGTTTCTTTGGAGAACTGAGGAGATTTCACTTTCAAATTTCCAGATCCCAGCTCTACCATACAGTTCAGATTTCTGGTCACTTTTATAATAAAATATAAAATATATCTATATAAAATATAGATATATAAAATATATTAAAAAACTTGAATTTCAACAAGATTTAAATGATGTAAGAAAAATACTTCCATTCCATTATTTTCCACATTTCCACACCCACAAAAATCTGGAGGGCAGTAGCTCTGACCTCCCCAGTTTTGATACACACACAGGCATATTTGTAGCACAGTTCAGAGTGTGTTCATTAGCATCTCACTTAAGTCTTCCTGGGTGTCTCACTGCAGTAAATGAGCTTTTTTTTTACTGCATCCAAAACCTAGAAAAGGCCTCCATCTCTGCCCACCTGCAAAAAAATTTCTCATAGAAATTAGGAAAACTAAAAAGAAGCCTGAGGGACAATTTTATGCTCCCATGTCCTTAGGAATGGCCCAACAGGCTGGTGCACAACATGGTTCAGCACTTCAGGCAGTGGGGTTAATGTTCTGGAACATAATAAAATGAGATTTATTTTCTCTATACCAGCTTCCATACAAGAGAGAGGACTGCTCTGAGAATTAAGAGCAAGAGTTTCATAAAAGCTTCTCAAGCCAAGAACTAACAAAAATACAACATCCAAAACGAAACTCCCACTATGGAGGTCCAAAGGCCCAGACATGAGATCAGGGCCACTGCAGGCCAGAGGCTGCTTGGTGGGTGGGACAGATCCCAAAAGCACACAAATCTCCCAGAGGCGATGAAGAGCTCCTTGCTCAAACCACAGTAGTTTGATCACACACTGAATGTTCAGTTCAGTCAGAGCAGGGCTGCTGGCCTGCCCTTAGCACAGCCATTGCCACCTCTGATAGCACATGACAGCGTGACAAACGGGATGTCACCTGTGCTGAAGGCAGCAGATGCTGATAAACCACCTAATATCAGGCAACTGAAAATAAACATGCACAGGGGAAGCTACCAACAGAGCCTCTGCATTTAGGTCCTCCCCACTGACATCTTGTTCTTGAAACTAGTTATTGTAGGGGGAAAAAAACCCAAACTAATTTCACAAAGCCTCTGACAACGGGTCTGATTCTGATCTCTGTTCAATGCCAAGGAAAGCAGCTCCTGACTGCAGAGCTTGAACACTCTTACATAAGAAATGCGGAGGCAGCAGGCAAGGTTGACATCTGTGCTCCAGTGCTGCCCAAAGGGATTCTGTCAGTGACCAAGATGGAACAACAATCGCCCCCAGAAGTAAAAATTATTGCAAGGAACAACTTCTCAATATTTAGACAGTGCAGACCAGCTCTGAGTGAATTCACAGGTTGCTTCCCAGCTTGGATTTGTTTCTCTCTCTGTTGCTGACTGGACATACTTTTCCCAAATGAGAGCTTATATTCTGCAAGTCTGAGTGCTCAATTTTGGAAAAAAATTCACCAAAAGCCTCTTAAAATTAATTCCTGTTAGAAGAAATTCACCACTCAGAAGACTGTTGGCATTTAACCTGTCAAATTAAAAATCTGAGAGTATTCCCAGAGCGGCCAAGCCTTATGATTTTACTGCAAGTCTCAACATTTAGAATTGCTTTTAAATCTGCAGTTCCTGAAGGCAAATGTGGGAATCTCAGTTTTCATTTTTGAAAAAGCCACACTTGTAAACTTCACAATTAGCAACAAAAAGGCTCTGAAAACTCACTGTGGCTTAAAGGCTAAGGAATCATAACTCATATCAAGGACTCTAAATGTATTCATAAAGAAAAAAAAAAAATTTAACATCTAAACTCATATTTTGAGGCATTAGGGACAGCAAATATAGCTAAAGAGAATTAATTCACTACTAGACAATGAAAGCTGGAAGAAGAGTTAAAAACAACTCAATTTTGCACAGCTGAACAGACCCAAAAAAAAAAAATTTGCAAAGTTTTAAAGGTAACAATAAACAGAAAATATCAGGGAGACACAAGGCAATGCAGAACATCAGCAAGGGCAGAGGAAAGACACAGACACACCACATGCCTTTAATTCAGGACCACATAACCCAAAAGGATTGTTGTTCCAGGCAAGGGTGGACATGCAAAGATGGGGTTTGAGCATTTCTGCATCCACGCTATCATTACCTGAGCCAGGAAAAGCTACTGAGGGATTTCAGTAACTGCATCTCCAGAATATTGATGGGATCTAATTCCTGATTTATTGCTTTGCTCTTCTTGCACACAAGGGGCTGATTGGCTCTGGCTGAGGATGAGGGGATTTCTCCCTTTTGAGCACACCACACCATCACTGCCTGTGAAAGCTGCTCCACAGCTTGGAGCAGCACCCCATAGTGGCACAGACAGTTCTGTCCTGCTTGCAGGTCTGCAGGGCAGGAGAGCCCTCAGAGCCACTACTGACTTTGGACACCACTGGTTTCTGGATCCTCAGTTCAACAGGCCAAAGACCCAATTCCTGCAACACAGCACTTTTCACAAAGCATCTGCTAACCTACGTGCTCAAAAGTACTTTCCCCTTATACAATTACTGGCGAGATCCTCGAGTACATTTTCATTTATAGCCAGAGGATAAAACATGCCAAAAGCTGTAAAATCACTTTGGTCTCTGCAGCCACTCTGTGCCACATAGGTTCATAAATCACTTCTGCAAATATTGCCTTTAAATCAGGATTTGAGGTGAGGTTGCAAACACAGCAATAACCCTTCAAACCATCCATTTTGTCTCCACCTCCTGCAGCAATCTGCAGGAGAGCTGCTGAGGTGCTCATCCCATGGACACTTAGAGCACCACTTCAGCAGGAAGAAGCTCTTCAAGAGTCCAGCCTCTTCTGAGTGCACAAGGAGGGTGTTTTCAGTTTTAAAATATGCTAGTGAGAGTGCAGGCTACCACCTTGTCAGCCTGAAAGGAGCTCTTGAAGTAATGAATGACTCCTGTTGCTCCTACCAAAACAGGGTATCACTCATCCTGACAGCATAATGTATGGGTTCCCCACAGCTATGCAATGCGTGGAGCCACCTGTGCAATTCAGAGCCATTTTACAGTAGGGTGCTACAGGGTTCATATCTTTATGTAGTTAAACAAATTCTCTATTTCTTTATTGTTCATTCAACACACAAAGATTTAGCCATTACCCAAGTCCCACTTGCTTGTCACAAAGAAGAAATAAAAAAAAATTAGATTTAGCCTCCCAGGCTCCATTGCCTCCTAAAGAATTTGAAATGTGCCCAAGCCAACAGAGCAGGAGAAGGAAAGCTGCTCCATTAGTTACTTTTCAAGGTGAAAAGTTAAGGGCAAAATTAAGGACTCAAGTCTTACCCAGATCTAAGGCCCCTCCACACTTGATCCAACTATATTAATTAGCAGGTTTCTACCTCTAAGCCCCCATTTCACACTGTGAGCTTACAGGACCCTAGAGGTGGCAACACAAAAACCTACAACCCCCAAGTGTACTTCAGCTTCCCTAGGACCCCAAATCCCAGGAGTTTCCATAACCTCCAGGGTCAGCTTTCCCAAAGAAGGGTTTGAATATTATAGGGTTGGTTACCAAAAATAAAGTAAATAAAGAATAATTAATTAGTAGTAGTTTCTCTACAACAGGGTAAAAGCAGCAGCTGAGAACACAGACATCTCCAGGGCTGCAAAAACTTGCCCAGAGAGATGGGGTGCCCAAGTGGCAATTCAGTCAAGCCTCATGCATTCCTTGGCCAGCCATTGACTGTGTTGTCTGGAATAATGGCAGGAATAAGGGAATATGGAAGGCATGAAAAAACCCACTGAAACCCAGCTGATTTGGTTGCTTTATCTTCTTTTTCACCTTCTCTGTTGCTCCTGACTGCACTTCAGCAAATGCTGTGACTGATGGGTACACATCAGCTTTCCTGCTAACCTGTCCAGGACTGTGAAACTCTGAAAAAGTTGCAAAGAGAATTATGAAATAAATACTCTTCTATCTGATCTACTACAGCTCTCACATGACAGCTGCTGCTTTCCAGGCTCCTCTTTATCCTTCTGGCAATGAACATTAAAGAAGCATCCTGGAAATTAAAGGCAGCTGAGAGAGACTTTGCACAGTTGGAAAGAAGCCCATGGCAAACACAATCCCAAGGAAGCCAGAGAGCCACGGTAGCACAAAAATCTGGCTGGTACATGAGCTGCACAGCCAGCTAAACCCTTCCAATCCCATTGCTTTGGTCCTTCAGCATCTGCACTACTACCACTGCAGAAAAGGGACAAGAGTGCCACCATGTCCCTTTGGTGAGCTAAACCAACTCCCTGAGCACATTTGTTTATCAAAGAAATTTAAAACTGTGTCATTTGCCATTACTGCTCCTTTTACACCACATTCAGAACATTAGGCCTTTTTGTTTATTCAGCACCATATGATTATGTGATTGCTCTGACGTGAGGAGGGTGGAGAGAGCCAGAGTGTGGGGAAGAGAGCAAGGAGGCGGAATTGCATTTATTTTCACAATTCCTCTTGGACAGAAACTCATTCAAGTTTAACTCACATCCTTCCAAGCAACCATAGCACATAAACAGAAAGTAATATATAGTGCAAAGGAAGTTCTGTGGGAGGAAATAGCCCAGACTTGGTACAAAGTGGGTGGCACCATGCCCACGGTTCCCGTGCAGCTCTTCGGTCTGCGTGGTGCTGCTCCACATTTCCCTCTTTCCAGAAGGCATGAGGCCAAAGCCTCATCTCCCATAAAACAGTCTGACCTTGTCCTTAATCATTTTATATTGTCTAAGTAGATGACCCTCCACATTACACAAAATGAAGTCTTTGCTGATAAAAGCCAGACTCTCACTACAGTCAGGGTAGGATGACAAATCCTGAACACAGGCAATACTGCATTGCTCCTTGAAACTGCTCCAGTTTCCACAAAAAACCAGATGCAATGCAAGTTTGCCCCAGGCTCAGCAAGACATTAACCTATTGAAAGATGGAGGCAGAAGGGGAATTCACACCTGGGTGTTTTAGTTATTGCACAGGGAAAGGATGAAAGGGCAGGAAGGGAGAGCAGTCACAGGGAACTTTGCCTGCCAAGGGAAAATCTGGGCATCTCAATCAAAACCAACAATCCCCAGAAACACCATTTTACTTTCTTCTGACTCCAGAAAAGTTGAGGGACACCTTCATTCTTGACACTAAGGAGAGCAGGGGCAGAACAAAGGTGGTTTTGGGCCACTCAAAGTATTTTATTTCATTCTTACTGCTGAAAGAATGCAAGGGAAGGCAAGGCAAAACCTCAGTAAAACAGACTCCCAGATCTGGGCTTGGACCATCTAAATTGTGCACAGGTAACTGTGAAAACAGGACGGAAATGAGAGCACTTGGGCTGCCAGCTGATGGTATTTTGAATGTATCTTTACTAGAATTGCTGTCAGAGAGGCTAAAATAGTGGGACAAAGCTCAGCCTCTTCCCAGAACTCCACTCCTCCATTTAAGGCAGGAGCAGCCAGGGGAAATGCTCAAAGACATCTCCACACATCAGCCCAGAATAATGGGATCTTAATTCTTGCTACTGCGACTTGCATGCATCTTAAAACTATTGGAAAATTGATTCAATTGTCCTACTATTGAAGTTGCTAGGATCTTTAAATTTGTTTATCCCTTCCTGCCACTAAACAGTTCATTAAACCCAAGTCTTGGAGGGCACAATTTTAATTAGCCCTTTGCAGTCGCTAGGTGAGAAGGGACCCCTCAGAAGTTGGCAGGGACAGTTGCTTGGCCCTGTGCATGCTGTCACAGAATAACTGATGTTGGAAACTCTGGCACAATTATTCTCCTCCCTCTCTAACCTCAGGCCATGTGAGGCACTTTTAGGAGTGAATCTGCTGTGGATGTGGGGACACCACCTCAATCAGGAGCACAAAAACAAGGATCTGTCCTTTGCCTCCCTTGATGGACACAATCCACCTTGGCTGCCACAGGGGTAAAGGAAACCAGCTACCTCTATTGATAAAGTCTTGTGTTTTCCTAGCCCTAAAGCTCTCTCCTAACCTCCCTGTTTGCTATTTTAAGCCACTTCCTTCTTGGCCTGTTCACTACTATTGACATGGGCCACTCATTTGCCTCCTGCAAACCAGACCTGATGTGTCTAATAGATATGCAGCCATGAACAGGAGGCAACTTCAATATTTAACTGGAAAATTTCATTTTGCATGTGCTTACAGCAGTTCTGTTCCACTTTAAAAAATGCATACAAAGACAGACATCATCATCATCTAGTGAATAAAGACATCCTATCCATTACTAAGTAAAAACATCAAAGAGTATATGGAGAAAAGCTCCCTTCAAACTGTAATGAGCACCCTTTCCTGGCTGGAGAGAGTGCCTGCCATGACCACACGAAACACAAATCTCACCAGGGAACGTTTATAAAACTGCACCTTTATAAATGAAATCTTGCTCAGTAACACAGAACAGAATAAAACATTAGAAGCCTTTCATTTAATCCTTACTCATTATGGATGTAAAATCTGGATCTTGTAGTACTCAGATCCTTCATCCCCAAAGGCATTTCCCAAGCAGGCAGCTGAGGTCCAGCAGCCCTGGAGAAGAAACAGCCTTAACTGCTTATTGCTCTGCTGAGCTTTACATATTGTTTGCTCTTAAATCTCCCTCAATTTCTGCCTGGTGACACTTACATATTTCTTCAACACTGTCTTTAAAGCATTTCAGCTTGTTGGACAGCACAAAGAACTGTAAAAGCAATTACCTTCAAGTTTTAAAGGAAAAAAAGAAAATTCAAAAATTCAAGAATTCAAAAAGAGTGCAAAAGCATTCATTAGGCTATGTGTAAATTTTGCTGCCAGTTCAACTCAGATTTTCTCCTTTGTTTTCCAGATCTTTCATTTCAGACAGCTGAACTTGAATGCCTTGGCCTCAAATTCCTTGCAGAAGCATACTGACCCCCTCACACAGCTAGCTAATAATCTCTTTTCTCTGTTCCATCTCACCTTCAAGTATAAGCATCTGTCATTATCCAGAAATCAGCAGCACTGAAAAAATAAGCAGCCTTTCGAGTCAGGCAGTCGGCTGCTCCTCATGTCCTTCCATGAACTCAACCTACTTTCACCTCTTTAATTGCCTGCAAAGACTGAAACACGTTTACTGCACGCTGACTTTGCAAACCACACACTGAAATGGGAACACTTTGGTATAAATTACACTGAGAACTAACAGGTAGACAAAGAACTCAGAGAGCACACTACAAACATATGAACAAACAGATTTGCTGTGCCAGGATGCCATGGCTCATGAGTTGAAGAGGCACAATGCCTCTTGAGCATCCCAGTGCTGGGCTCTGCCTCTTTGTAATTTGCAAGGCAGGAGTTGCTTTTCCCCTGACAAATGCCACATACAACAGCCACAGATAGTAAGTTGTGTTGCTGTCATGCCCAAGAGACAGATGTCACCAGAGGATAGAAGCAAAACTACTGTAATCAGTCTGTTGGCAATAAGAAAACAAAAATCAATGTTGTCCTATTCCCTTCAACACTGAAATGTATTATTTGCAATTCTCCTAGTCCATGTTCTATGATTTCTGCCTTGTTGCCTGCGAGCAACAACTACCAAAACCTCAGCCTATTATTTGAAGTTTTCCAAAACTCAAAGCCCAAGCAGGGAGCACAGGGCCCAGGACTATGAACTTATTGCATTTACCACTGAACTAACAGAACAAAATGAGTCAACATAAAGACAGTGACAGATGCCAAATCAGCTCCCCAAACCCAGCTAGTTACTGGGGCTCTTTTAACTAAAGATAATATATACACACACAAAGAACCAGCATGTTAGTGAAACAGAATTGTCCTTGAGTTGATTTGTGGTTAGCTTCTGAACAGGGTCCATTTTTCCAGGCCCCTAGTCCAACTTTGAATTGCTTGGACAGAAGGAAAAGTCTGGTCCCACAAACACTTAACAGATGGCTTTTGATTTTTCCCAGGTGCTTAGCACACACAGCTCTCTTTAAAACCTCCTCAAAGTGTAGAAGTGCAGAGCTAGACTATAAATTCTACCTCCCAGGTTCCTCCATGTCTAGCTTAGTTATGCCGTGGTTTATTTTGTTGCAATATTGACCTTAAACAATAATTACAAAAATAAATCACCGTGGCTGAGCCATGCATTCAATCTCATTCCTGCTCTGTGCTCAGACCAATTTTGATGGTACTGAGCTTTGCTTCTCAGGTACCCTTAAGCTGCACTGTTTTATTAGAGCATCCTGAAAAAGAACTAGCAATAGGAATTTCCTCAAACCTCCTCTCTTACTGCCTCAGCAGAGTTGCTCTTTGTTCTGCAAAGATGTGCTGCTTTGCCCTTTAACTACAGGAGAAACTTCAATCAATAAAGTTAACCCAGGCTAGGAGGAAGTCTAGAGATGGTCTAAAAAGCCAAGAGCCAAGGGGCTGGGGCAGATGCAGGAAGGAGGAACCAGGTAGGTTATATATAGCCTGAAAGAAGCCTCCTCTGCCTGAAAGAAAAACATAAAGCAACTAAGAAGACATTTGATTGCTAGTGATTGACCCTGAACCAGCCTCCTGGAGATGTGGGACACAACCTATGGCACCAGGGTAAAACCCTTCTGAGGGATTCTGCAGAGAGGCACCCACCACCTCCCACAACCAGGTGGAAGATTCAACCCCTCTCATTCCTATAGCAGGCAGGGACTTCAGGGGACACACTGCCCTAAATCAGTTTGTATAAGGACACAGTCTTTACCTCCCCCATCTATCTTTATCTAAAAACAGGAGAACATTTGAGTATGGGCATGGCTGCAGCCACTGCAGATGTACAGGCAAATGCTGATCTGCTCATCTCAATTGTTCTCTGCAGCTTTGGACACACATTTGTCAAACCTGTTCATCTGCCATTAATAAGCACCCAAGAGAGGTACATGGACAATTTAACAGAGAAACAAAACTGTATAAGACAAACAATAGGAAGCAAAAAACATCACTTGAAATTAAATTATAGAAACTATTTGCGACATTAAAAAAATCATTACAATACTCAGAGCATGCCTGGACAACTGCAATCACATTTCACTTACACATATAACACAGCTGAAGGATTTAATCAGACCTAGTCAAATGTCTGGTAATTGTCATTTCAAAAAACCAGCTAGTGTCTCCTGTGCAATCTGGAACACATCATTAGTCCCTGCTGCAGAAAGCACCATGCTGACACCCTCCATCCACTCAGCTGTCCTACTGTCTGGCCTGACTCCCCATGATTATCCCAAAAGCCAGCCAGCAAAGGAAGAAGGGGAAAAAAATTAAGTCAAATTCATAATTGGTGGGAACACATGATTTACCACCATCAAAACCTATCAGAGTGGAGTGATATGATGCCAACACTGGGCTAGGAAGAAGTAAGAAATTTGCTCAAAGTGGGAGCATTCAGATATAACTTCACCCATGTCCTCTTTTCCTCATTATCTACTAAAATCAAAGCTTCAGGAATTTGTGCTTCCTCTGACGTGGACTGAAAGCACTAATAGTCCCCAAGGCTTTCACAATTTTCTGCCAAGTTAATGGGGTGGATGTGTAATTTTTTTTTGAAATATATAATTTCTGTTCCAATTTTCAAAAAGCATTATTAAACACAATGACTTGCTAAAAACTAAGGATTCCCTCTCTAAAAAATCCTGATATTCTCTTTCCCAAAAAACTAATAGCTACCAGAATAGTGCACTTCTTCTTGCACTGGTTGTTTTTATCAGATCAGTCTAAGGCATAAAAGTTACTGTCATTCCCCAAGCAAATATTTCTCTGTATTCGGGGCTCCAAGCAGAAACCTACTGACTTCATGGCAATAGTCAAAAAGTCAGCCCACCTTAAGACTTGTCCATATCAGGATCACTGACATGAAAGAGCACACACTGATACCTCCATCTCCAGTTTTAGTGCCTGAAAGTTTCATGCATCTAGGTAGTCCCTGGATTATTAATCTTTGGCATCTCCTCTAGGATTTAACCCAATCTGCTGCTGCCTGCCTTATACACAGAATGCTTGGACCAGAGCAGATGAGAACGTTCGTCCTTCAAGGCACCACTGGAATTTTGGTCTGCAGAAATAATGAGTCTCTGGGGCCCCCTAACAGCCCTCCAGGATGTGCTCCTGTATCACACAGACAACCCCCAGTCCATGCACACACAGCCCCAGGGTCAAGCTGGGCCACACTTGCCACAGCCTGACCCTTGGAAACCATTTTCAGGGTGCACAGAGCCAGTCTGAGCCCATAAACATCTCTCTGCTGAAACCAAGATTGGTTTTCCAAAGCTTGACTTGAATAAAATTTTTTATTTCCAGCAGGGAGAAAAGGTCATTCCCAACCCACAACTCCTGTGCCATCACTGTTACCTGTGAGTACTCTGCCAAATGCAAACTGAGAGCAGCTACTCACTCAGATGCACTGAGAGCTTGCTTTGCTGTTTCCTGCTTGCTGCTTCTCTCTCCCAGTGCTCCTGGGAGATTTCCCAAAAGCTGCCAACTCATCAAGGAACCCAGGAAGACTCCATAGGACTTGCTGCCTAACCCACGTCAACATTCTAAAAGTCATCCAAAACACGTCCTATTAGATCTCAGCAAGCAATTAATGGGATGTCCTCTAATAGCAGCCTGCACAAAAATGAGACACAGACCAAGAGCAGGCTTTGGAGCTAAATACAGCACCTCCATGAGCTGCTCAAGCATCCCAGCACAGGACTTATTTTAAAGTGTGAGTAGTCTTTCGAATCAACCTGTCACTCCTGCTAGAGTGCAAGTCAGACAGGGAACTGTTTGGAATATGTCCTCTCATGTCACTACACTGAAACAAGAAACTGAGGCAGGGAGAAATCAGAGATTTGTTCAGTATGATCTAGAATGAGTAGGATAAATGACCACTCAGATGTAACTCATCTGCTTTTCTTTGAACATGCTGAGGTGTGTGGTGTGACACTGCTGTCTTCCAGCAGCAACCAAAGGGTCATTTCCAACAGGTCTTTTTTTAACTGTGTACATCTCTGCTTATCCTGATTTCTGCTGCTACAGGCATTTGCAAGACCTTTGTAAAATCTGAGCTCCTGACAAGAGATACAGAAATGAGCAGACCTTAATTAATGATTTGCCTGTCATCTGCCAGCCTGCTCTCCCCTTCTCTGCACCTTCCCATCACGCTCCAGCCTGGCTTGCACCAGGAAGCACACAGAGGTGCCACGTCACTTCACCTATTCCCAAGTACCTGGAACGTGAGAGCAGACCTCAAACAAGATCAAGCTTTCCTTAATATCAGTTCCTGACAATTTACATGGAAAAAGACATCTTTGCATGACTCTTCTGGCTTCCATCAGACATTAGCAAAGATCCACAGGTACCTATGGTTGCTGTTGCTTTCCAAGCTCTAAGCGACTGGCAATCCCAGAGCAAAATTTACACTAATTCAGTAATCGTCCTGTATTTATTGAAAGACTTATAATCTCCTAAGCAAAGACATTCAAAAGGCTTAAGGAAGGGAAAAGCTGCTGACAGTAGGGCATGCAAAGAGTCACTCATAATGGCATCTTAAGAGGGTCTGCAATCAACAAGATACACATGGCACAGGGAGTCAGATTAAGCACAGCCGTCTTGCTAAAATGATTTGAACTGTGATGTGGGCATGGAAATGAGGCAGGCAAATAAAAGCATGTAAAAAAGTGGGAATAAGATGGAGACAGGTCTGCATTATGATATTACACCAGGACACCAATGAACATTTCAAGGCTGAGAGTCAAGCTGTCGGTTTCCTGGAGGTTTTTCGGATGTTTCAGCTAAATGGGAATTTTCTTGTCATCTGTCAACGTTTGGATCTGACTCACTCTTCTTTCTCTTCTCCTCATATGCACTGTGCACCCTTTCATGTGTATATGCCTGCACACAGGTTCATTTACATTCACACAAATGTACCCATGTATTCTTGGCATACTCTGGTTATTCTAAGCATTTTTAAGCATATCTAAGCATATTTAAAAGCATTTTAGCCACAAAGTGCAGACTGTGCCCTGGCAGTGCAGTCTTTTCCCTGTCCTATCAAGGTGCCTTATATTTGATATGCTGAAATCACAAGACATCATTGCCTCTAGAACTGACAGGAGAGCAGTCTTCACAGTCCATTTAACCTCTCTATTCAAATGGCAAATCGATTTTTCGTGACGCAGACATCTGTCCCAGTAGGGACTAAACCAACACTCACCAAATTATTCTTCCCAGATTTCAGAGGAGCTATCAGATAGTAAAGACTTCTCTGACAGAGACTCAAGCTTTATTTGAATCACTGCTGGAAAGATGAAAGCCTTCCTACTTTGTGAGACAAATGTGAGAAAAATCATCCCCTTGTGAAGAGCAGAGCACACAAAATGTCTTGTTCCCAGGGCACAGGGAACATCTGTGAACCTTCTGGGAGCTGAAGCGCTGCTCAGGCACACTTACATCACTCCTAAATTTTACTCCCAGTATCCAAAGATCTGGGACTATCAGGGCGTTGAAATCATGTGGGAGGTTCACTCAGCCTTGCAGAACTCAGCACAGAGCAGAATTTTATCCTTGCTGCACCTGGAGAATGAAAACCAAAGCAAGATTTCCTCTGGAGTATATTTGATCAGCCCTACATTAAGAACATCACTGTTCAGAAAGGAGAAGTCAAACAGCCTCTCACCCACTGGCTGAACAAGCACAGTTCCCATATTGCAATACTCTTTAGCCAACACAAAGACAATCAAGCCTCCCACAGAGAAGCTTGCCCAGGACTTCTCACTACTCAGAGCTCCCCAGTTACCAAAAGCCTCAGAACAACCTTCTCCAAGCACTTCCAGCACCAACAGCAAGGCATACACATGGCATCAACCACATTAAATGCACTGAGGAGTTTCTGGACTCTCTATCCCATGTGGCACATAGTCAGGATGACCAGAAAAAGTCAGACCAAGCTGCAACCTCTACCAGCACTTTAAAAAGCTCACTGATACCTGAGGTAGGCACAGTGCCTTTTAGTCACACATTCTTTGTAGGAAAAGCCTCTTACCCTGACAAGATTCTCAGCCAGAATTTTTAACTGCTTGCCCTCTGCAAAGAGTCCAGATTTATCTAAACTATTGCTCTTACATAGAAAAAGACAAAACAAACCAAAAGAGCACCTGTGTTTTGTAAGGATTCCAAAAAATTTGGCCAGACTCAATATTTTTAACAATAGGAAGAACTTGATGGCACCTTAACTACTTAAACCACCAACCACCCTCCAAAGAGCAGCACCTTCAGTCTCATTTTAGAGAGAAGGCTGAGGCATAACTTCATGCCACAGCACAGAAGAGAATGGCAGTCCTTTAGCAGACACTGCTGAGAGCAGAAAACTATCACAATCCTTCACAGTGTCCTCTGTGTGATTTTTAGAGCAGCCTCCAAAGCCATGCAAAGGACATCCATTAAAATTAAGGAGCTACGCATGGCCTAGGTGGGAAGGGAGAGCTATTTAAACAGATTGGCTGCATTTATGTCCTTCCTGCTTTTGATCAGGATTTTAAAATTACAAAAGGGAAGGCATGTGGAAGAAATGGTTGCAGGAGCTTGAACACAAGAAGAGATGAGAGCTCAGACCTGTTTGGGCAGCCAGCGCTCCCAGCCCCACTCACCACAGCAGCCCCCCACACTGCTGCTGCTCACCCAGGGCTAAAAGTGACTCCAGCAGTTCCCTACAGTCAGAATCAGAATCAGTCCTACTTTCCTGCCTCAGAATCAGAAATTACCACTGAGTCACTTGTGCGCAGTGACTGGAGGAGATAATTCTGCAGTTATGAGCAAAAGTAGGCTGGTCTGGCTGCTCACAGTGGAGAGAAGAAATCATCTACAAGCAAATGTCTGCATTAATATGTGCCCCATATTTTTAACTTCTGCCTTAACTCTAAAACTGGTTTTCTGGCATTCTTCTAGTTCTCCCCTATTAATTCTTTATTCTCTGCAGCAGCACCTTTGTCTGCTCCATCTTTAATTTATCCTCACAGCATTCCCAAAAGAATGCTGTTAGCTGCCATCCTTATGTCAAAAAAAGGGTAATGAAGCACAGATGCTAAGATCTGGTTTCAGACCTGCAAGTTCACACATCTTGCTTTTATGTGGGCTGTATGTCCCCAGAGATGCAGCCCCAGCCAGGAACCACCTCTGGGTGCAAAATCTCAGATGGGGCTGATGCTTCTCTTGGTGATCTGTCCAAGGTCTGAGGGAACTTGTGATAAAGAATAGAATTAAACCAAAATCTCTCAAATACCAACCAAGCAATGTCCCTAACAGACCCATCTTTTTATTATATTTCATACAGTTGCTGTTTATTTAATGTAACAGTGACCACCAGTGTCCTCTTGTCTCCTGATACCACAGGACGCACTAAGAGACCCAGGACCCAGCTTGATCCTCCACTACCCCTCAGAATCAAACACCTCCAGGTAGAAAATGTCATGTTTCACCACTACACACAGCTGTGCTGGCACTGGAGCCTCCTGGAAATGTTTTTATAGTGTCAGGTGATGATAATTTTGCTCAGGGCACAGTCCTGCCTACAAAAGGAAGGTGGAGCAGAATTCATCAAGTCCCACTTACCTGAGAGAACCTGTCCGGTTTCATTTCTGAGAGGGTTCAACCAAAATCAGTCAGCAGCATCATGACTGTTGAGCCACACCATCATTTGTCACCCAGCAGATACACAGTTTCATGGGCTACTTTTTTCCTTTTTTCCCCCCCTCCTAATTTAAGCTTTTAAATAATAGAAATATTAGTACCAGCTAACACAGCTTGAGAACACATTTGGTAACAGGACTTCACTAGTAGGCAGAGAGACATCACAAATATGAACCAAAACTGTCCCTTACCATTGTTTTCAGTATTGTTGGAAGAAAATGTCAGACACTCAGTAAAATGTCAAAGGTCTACATCAAAAGAGATAATGACAGTAATTCATTCATCTCTGAAAAGCAACAGATCCCAAATGCTGTTGTTCTGACTTTTTTTCCCCTTCCCCTAGAAGCTTAAATATCTCAGAGGTGGTCTTAGAAGACTGCACCACCTATTTTGAACTGAAAGCAGGGGCACAGGATTTGCTGAAATAGTCTACAGACAAGGGTATTGCTTGCTTTTTTGCTGCTGTTTCCCATCATATGCACTTGAAGGGAAAAAATAGAACTAGATTTAAGGACAAAAATTACACTGATACTCTCAACGCTGAGGCAAACACTTCCCTCCAGTGGAGCAATACAGGATTGCTTTTTTTTCTCATAAACCCATCTCTGGCTATTTTAGCTCAAACCATGCATGCTGTTTTTCTCTGGAGAAGATGGAATCTCACTTGTGCTGGAAGGAGCTACAAAAGAGCTAGGAGTGTCCAATTACTGAAAGAGAAAAGCAGTCACAGGTTTATTTCACAAATTAAAATACAAAAATAAAAAGCCAGCTAACTAATCCAAGAACTATATTACAACTTCACTGTAATAAATGTAGTAACTGCAAGCAGTCCCCTTTAATTTGTGCCACAGAAGATGACATTTGCCCACTTTCAGGCTGAAAACAGAGCACGTCCAGCCAAAATGTTCAGAAACAGTTCTTAATTTTTCAGTTTTGCTTTTCTCTCTCATAAGTGCTTTACTTCAAAAATTGAAGTGTGCAAATGCCAGAAAAGTCCAGTAGAGACAGTTGCTCTGCAGTGTCTTTACCCAGTGAAAAGGAGCATATCCTTCTTAAGAAGTCTCCTTTCACACTCATTCCCAAGGAAACAGCCAGTTCAGAAAATACAACCCAGTCCTAACACTTGGAGTGTGCCATCCTCAGCTGAGCTCAAAACCGCTGGAAAGTTAAAACAGGGAAAAGATTAAATGAGAGTTAACCTTACTTTTTCCTGAAATTATTGCTACTTTCAAGCAAAATTATAAGAAGCTAAAGGTGTCAACAGCACTGACTGTTTGTAAAAATGGGTCAGACCTTTGGTGGAGATTAGATTCTGGCTTATGTTAAATGCATAAGCTCCTGTGGTGTTCTAGCACCATGAATAAATGCATAAATCCTCAGCATGGTGTAGGAAACATAGATCTAAACCTACACACAGGTGTTCACCTAGCATTTCCAGAGAAACCTGAAGGCAGAGAAACCATATTTCCCCCACCAGTTTTGAACTCCAGAGGTCACCAAGGACCCCTACACATTTACACATTGCTATGCCTCAATGCACCATCAGCTCGAGTGCTTCACCTATGGATCACTTCTTAGGGGTTCCTATGTAAATACTGTCACCATTACAGAAACAGTCCAGGCCCATCCCCTACTGCATATTCTTCTTGATCACCCCCCTGGCTGTCAGCAGTATCCTATTATTGTCAGCACAACTGGGACATCAACAAAGGATTTATTGTGGTTTCAGGTGGGAATGAGAGAAGATGAACTATTGCTTTAGACATGCTTTACATACAGTCTGACTAAACTCAGTCTGGCAACCCATAAAGGCAAGGCTCTGCATCTTACTACTAGTGCCTAACAAGGCCCACTGCTCTTCAATAAAAAAAATAAGGTTTTTTAAATTTAAGTCATTATTAAGCATATTTTAAAGTCTTATGAAGTTTTGTGGTCTCCCTTTATGGTGACTAGATTTGGTTACAGCTAGTCTAGTGTTAGAGAATGAAAAACAGGGTTAAACATGGGAACTCAAAAGAGCTTCCAAAACCTCAAGATAGTGACCATCACTGACTTTAGAGGAAGATGGGAAAATGCAGGGCTGTCCTTGGGCCAGACATCATTACAAAACTAGAGGATAATGATTTCCATTTCCACTAGAAACATGGTCGATTACCAGCTGCTGTCCTGCACACAAAGGCCCCTGGGGAAAAGGGATGATTTCCCAATGGACCATGCAGTGCTGGCAGCCCATGTTTCTGTGTCACCCGCCCCAGAGATTGCATGAAGGGTCAGGTGCCCCATGGTGATGCAAAGTCATTATCACAAGAGGCTGGAAGTCCAGACACTCTTAGAAACCTGCTCTGTAGAGGAAATGCCAGCTGGAGCAGCAGCCCTGAACTTTTGCCCAGGGTAGGTTATACCACAGTCTCGCTGTTACATCATTATGGATTTTGCAGTCAGTGTAGCCTCTAAGCAAAGGTGCCCTTTGCTTGTATAAACTAATTGAGCACATGTGTGCTTGACATTTCATGTGGCATTACCACCCTATTCCCCATTCCCAGGGACAGTGTCAAAAGGGCAATCAATGCAGGCAAGGAGTGGGAAGTGCTGTATCCAATAGGTTAGGCCTTTCAGCTGCCAAAATGTGCTTTGCCAGATCAAGTGATAGTGAATTAAACCAAGTTAACAAGCTGTTATAAGAAGGAACTGATATCTCTGCTGCCTATGTCCTTCTAAATTAAAGAAGTTTCCTAAGTCAGAAAACACAAAATGATGACATTTCAGGTTTGACCTCCATGAAATACTAAGTAAAGGAGCTCTGAATACCTCTTAGAAGTTTTTAATGGCCACACATTGTAAAGAGTGTCTGGGAGAGAAGTTGTGTTCATTTCAGTGACTGATGATCTAATAAAAAATGAAAATTTGACTTGTTTGGATTGGTGGGTTCTCACATACTGCCAGCCACACTGTGCTCCTGAGAGCACTATTGGCTTGGTCAAGGACCAGCTGGTTTCTGTGTACAACTGCTCACAGGAACATGAAGACTGTGGGTAAGACTGCAAACCATTGCTAGTCATGGTGTCTCCTATATCAAGCATTAAACTGATACCCCAGCACTGCTTCCAGGCCCCCCATTTCTAGACGTGTCAGTCTGAGTGAGTTTGCCTGCTGCTTGCCTGATCAGAGGATGTGGATTTGAGCCTTGAACCACTCCGAGCTTGGGTCCTTGCTGCTCAGGAGCTACTTTTCTCTTAGATAATAACAGAGCTCTCAAGACTGGTTTGAGATCTCAGTACCTCCTTCATCAGTTCAGGAAGCACTGGGAGATAGAACAGTACCAGCAAGTTGTCTTTAGACTGCAGTTGTCTCCCTCAGATTTTCAGAGCAGGAAAGCCCTTGCTCCTGCATTGAACAGCTCAGTCCCACCTTACTGAGACTGGAACTCACACTAGCATCTCTACAGTTGCCACCTTCAGCTCCTGCAGTGTTTCCCATCCAGAACTGACCAGATCTGATGAGCCATCACACCCCTGTACAACTCTAAAATCAAGCTCCAACACCTACAGCATTTCTTACTTTTTTCCTGTCCTAATGATTCTCTCATCCTATTTGTTCCATTTAAAGTCTCAGCACCATTTTCCCTGAGCTGACAGCATGCAAAAGAGCTAAGGCTGGTTATTGGGGTGTAGGGGGAAGGGGAAATCAAATAACTTCCTTTCTGCTTCATGCATCGTTACCAAACATCATGTTTTAAAAAAGAAAAAAAATCAGAACCATGATGGATTTGGCTTTAATAATATACAGAGTCAACCTACTCCCCCACGGCTGCAAGACACCAGCCCCATGGCACCAATGAGCTTGGATAACAAGGCCTGTAGTTTTGCCTGAAACTAGCTGGATGTTGCTTTGAAGTTCAAAACTAGCTTAAGAGTATATTGGTTTTCTTATTGATGTTTGTGCTTTGTCTGTCTTTCTCTGCATTTCCTGTGACTATCTAGGAAAGGAAATGCAAATTTACAGTGTAGAATCTCCCCAGCTAATCCTTCACTGCTCATCAGGATCAGTTTTCCACTCCACTTTTCCTCCCTAGCTGCCAAGTCTTGAAACCAGTCATCCATGCAAAGACAGCTCCACCACGCGGCACTGCAGGGCTGCTCAGAGGTCAGCAACCAGAGACGCTCCACGGCTGTAGGTTGAATGTCACACACGGAAAAAAATCAGTAAGAGTGAACTGAAATGACCAAATCTTCCTGGCAGAGCTAAAAATACCAACAGATTAGAGCTCACATACTTTACCTATCTTCAAAGAACACACTGGCTGTTGGAGCAAAGCCATCTTTTGCTCCTCTGTGAGGAGGATGGGACACCCACAGAAGGGACAAAGAGATGCAAAGGTCCTCACCCCTGGGACTGGTTACTCCACTGTTAAAATCCAACACCATCAATGAGCAACCAGGTTGCTGCACAGCATGTCGTGGGCTCAGAGGATACATCACCTCAGTTTCTCAAGAGCATGACACCTCTGTGTCATGGAAACTCTTGTCACATTCAACTCCTTTCCTCAACACACCTCCTCCTTGCAAAAAAGGGATAATAATGGTTTGCTTTTGCTACTTTTAGAAATATGGACTTGGAAGGACAGATAAGAGGAGTTCAATTCCACAGATAAAAGGAGTTCAGCTGCTGCTGGGCTGCTCCAGAGGCTGCACAACCAGGTGAGCTGGAAGGACAGCCCTTAGTCAGGGAGAGAAAGGGGGAAATTCATAAAGCACAACACTGACATCAGCCTGCAGCAATGTAAGCACAGTGACAAAGCTCTTAGCAAGCTCTTTCTTGTTGTGGAGGCAAATGCAGCCCCTCTTGCAGAAAAGGGTATAAAATAATATTTAAGAAACAAATAGACAAAACACTCCTTCCTTTCTTTGCAAAGTCTGTGATGGTAGCTGCAGGCTATGGAAATACAAACTGTCTGTTAAAGGAAAAGCCAGTAATGACAAGATGACAATTTGCCAGTTTCCAAAGCCTGCAGGGACAATGTTTTGTGTTAGGTGATGCACAGGAACAAGGAGACAATGACAGAGGCAGAAAACAATATCATCCAGTTATCCTAAAGCTCCAGTGCAAGAGTCAAAGCAATTACTTCCACAGCTTCACAAACCTTTGCACCTTTATGTTAATGTGTCAGACTTTGTTATATTAATTGTACCTTATTTTGCCCTGAGAAAAAATATACATACAAACATATATATACCTATACACACACATACACAGAGTGATTTATTTAGAGAGAGAGAAATGAAACTGTATTATTACTTTTACTCTTCATCTTTTTGTTCTACTACTCATCGTATTTTATTCTTTGACCAAAAACGCTCCTGCATTGACATTTCCTACTCTATATACCCTCTTCATTCCAGAGGCCCATAGAGGCAGGACTGTTTTTATTCTTTTCACAAGTGCCTTGTAGATTTATGGTAGATGATGCCAAAACACATCCTAAAAGTAGAATCAACATTTGTATCCATCATGGGGAAAATGAAGCATGGGAGAAGACCTGTCCAAGGATGCTCAAGAAACCAGTGACAGTCTCTGCTTTCACCATGCAGTAGCACAGACATCCCAGTTAGTTTGAAAGCATCCTTAAAAATAGGGTAGAAATCATCACCAATGAGTGGATATAAGTGCCAGAGATCCACTCAAGAGCTTGATAAATTTTAAAGTGTTATCAGTCCTTGAGGCCTTTCCAGCCACTTCCTTCCATCTTCTGCTTTCCAGCTCTGTGCTACTGGAGCGGCTAAAACCAAGCTGCTTCCACAGCGCTTATCTGCTCCAGAATGCAATTTTGTACTCTGCTAAAATACCATGCACATGACTAAAAGCAATACAGTCACCATAGTTAAGGGTTGCCACAACTTCCCATGGTTTTACTGATCTCATGCACTCTTCTCACCCACCACAGACAGGAGCAAAGACACCCCCAGTGTGAGCAGGGAGTGATAACCCAGCCAGTCAGGAATGCAGGAACTCCACACCTCCCCATCATATCCAGATCCTCTAACTACTCTGCAGGCTCAGCCACCTCCTTCTGCTAGATCAGCCCTCAGCAACTGCTGCTCGGGCTGAAGTCCATTCTCCTCTTCCTACACACCTTTATTTCCTCAACAAAATGCTCACCCTTCCCCGCTCGTCCTCAAGTACAGCAGTGCTCTCAGCACTGGATTTTCCCAGCCACTGATCTGATCATCTTCCTCTTCCTCCCTGTCCTTTCTTCAAAGTTTTTTCTCACAGTACCAGCTCTGATGCTTAAGCTTTACAGGTGTGAACACTGAGGCAAAAGCAAATTTTATACTCAGACACTCAAATATTTGCAGGCTACACATTTCCAGCCATCCAGCCATCCATCTGCAAACAATATGTGCAAATACACTGTTCCAAATTCACACTGCTGTGGTCACATATGGGGAAAGTGCAGCATCGCCAGCTGATGTACACAGTGAGTTGCCACAACATGAATTGCAAACAGCTTGAAGGAATTGTTCAATTAACAGCTTCAGGCCAAGAACTACAGACTGAAAAAAGGTTGCTATTAAATGAAAACCCTGAATAAATATGTGAATGTTGCTATTTCTTTGCAGAGGAAGAAGCAGAAGGAAAAGCTTGGAATAAGCTCTACACTATAATTATTTCCTCCCTTTCTCCTCCCACATCTTCTCTCCTGTCCCTTGTTGAGACACACAATTTGTGGTTTTGGTCCCTTCACCCTTCCAGAGTTCTCCCAAACTCCTGAAATTCGTTTCTTGCTGAACGTCTACAACACAACTTCATTTAGAGAATGTCACAGAAGTTGAACTGAGCCATCTGCTTCCTACAAGAAAAAGAAAATTATTTCTTTTATGCTTCTGCCTATGGTTTGTGGGTCACCAAATTGAGATTATTCAGGCACAAAAGCATGTAAGGATTTGTTATTTTTAGAAGAACACAAAGATTTCTTTTTAGGATAATTAACAAGCTAATATTAAAACAAACAAACAGAAGGAACAACCAAAGTCCAGCTGCAAGCTTCCGTGCTGATGGAGATATTCCTCCAAGAAAGGCTGTCCTTGCTCAGAAATCCTGGTGGCACTCCTGTTCACGACTGTGGGTGCTGTGCAGCTGGTGGGGCTTGGAGCATTGCTGGACATGATGTAACCTGCACCACCCCTGTAGCTGCATTCTCCTGTGTCTCTGCTGAAGGGCTGGAGCATGGGTGGAACATGAACACATAAAATGTTGACTATGTGTCTAGCGGCCCTAGTCCTTGAAAGGAACACTCGTGCTACAAATGATCCAAAACACTGAAAAAACAGTCTAGTCAGTGTCCAAGTTACAGTCTGTGCAGCACCCCTACCCATCACGGGGAGGAGTATGGGTCTGTCCACCAAAATATCTGTTAGGGACTAAAGCAGCATGTAAAACAGAAGAGCTCATGCATTTGGGGCTTTTCTCCTTTGATACAGTCAGGCTTTTCATCCAATTCCTTATTTCTCCATTAGGAAAATGAGAGTGAGTCCCCAGGATCTGCCTCTGTTGCTCTGCACTAAGTGCCACCTTTGGGTTCCCCAGCAACAGCACTGAGTGTCTCCAGGCCCAGTTACAAATCCAGGTCCTTAAAAGCCAGGACCACTGCGCAAAACCAGGACAAGTAGCCACAATCCCTCAAAGGGAGCAAGGAGACAACCTGTGAAGTTGCTGCATGACCAGCACAAATAGCTGAGAAGCCTCTGCTAACCTTTTCCCACAACACTCAAGCTTTGGTCAAGGGCACCCACAAGCTCCTGCCTTGTGCTGAGAGCTGCTGTGGGGCAAAGGCTCGCCCAAGGCTTGGCCACTACAGCCAGACACGCAGCTGGGAGATGGCACTTTCTGTTCCCGTTTCCCAAAAGGATATTTAATGTGCTGGAAAGCTTTATTTTTCACAACAGAGACAGAAATAAAAGCACAGGACCGAGACACGCTCCTGCTCAGACCTCTCCTGCTGGCTGCAATCGCAGCTGTCAGGAAGCATCAGAGCAGTTGGGCATCGAGGCCGGCGGCACCTCCCAGTGTGTCCCTGCACACAGGGAGGGCACCCCGAGAGCCACCACCACATAGCTGTGCCTGAAAAGTCACCCTCACAGGCAAGGATAAATCCCAATTCAGCATCCAAATAGTGGAACGGAGGAAAAAGAGAAAAAAAAACACAGAAGAGGAAAAAGCAAAGAACAAAGCGGAGCAGCATTCAGTGTTTCTGGGCAATTGCCTCAAACAGAACAAGGATGGGTAACACGCTGTAAATAAGCAACAAAACGTGCCCTCTACATCCATGGTTCATAAGGAAGGGAGACTTTGGCACACAAGCGTGTGCACACACATGAAGGTGGTCACACACAGATACCTGGGGACAGAACTCAATCTCAGCTCTGTCAGTAAATACAGAGCTAAATTCTCTTTTATTTATTTGTATAAAAACATATCTGTAAATATGTATATAAACATATTTGTATATCTGTAACATATACATACATATGTGTATATATGTATATACAAATATGTATATATGTATATAAACATATTTGTAAATATGTTTACAAATACAGAAAGCTGGCAGTGAAAGCAGAATGTGGCCTGGAAAGACCACAAGACTCAGCTGAACAAAGTTTCTGTTTTCCTTTGTGCACACATGCATGTACTAGCTAGTGAAAAGAAATACAAACCAAAGCAATTCTTCAAACTTAAGGATGAGTCTCCAAACATTTTCTAGAGCTAGAAGTTCTGCTGAAAATGACTATCAGATATCATCATGCAATAGCACGGCTTGAAAACCTTCAGCAAAGACCAGGGATGCTAAAAACATTTAACAGAATTCAAAATGCTCTTACAGTCTTTGAAAATCAGTGATTCTCTTACAGTCATGTGAAAACATTCATGGCTAGTCAAGCTCACATACTTCAATTACCACTTTATTCAGTCTTTAATGACTAATAAATAGTAGTTAATGAGTTCCACTTCATGTATTACCGTTTTCCCCTCTCCTTATTGTTATTTATATGCTTTGCCCATTTAAGCCAGCTAACTAAGCACTTGTAAAGGACATGCCTCCTTCAGCTGATAGGTGGAAAGTAGTAAAATATTAATATGTATTAGGACTCTAATCAAAAGAGAGATGATAATGTGCTTATACCCAGGAATTAGCTGTTTCACAGGGGTTACCCAGCAGCTGTACAAACCACAAGATCACATCTTTTGTGTGCACATGTAATGTACTGTACAAAGGAACTGTGTTATCCTGCATCTCTTCCTTGCTATCTTGTCTGGAGCAGTCTGCAGTGAGGCACAGCAGTGGGTTTGTGCTTGTTACCTCCAGGATCCTGTTCCACAAGCTGACCCAGTGGCTGCCCATCCACCTCCCTCCATGTGCTCCAGTGAATCCATCCCTGATCTCCTTCCAAGCTGAATTGCATAATGGAGAAAAATTTAATGACAGGAGAAGGAGAGAAAGAGAATTCAATTATATAAGCTCAGTGGCTCAAACTTTGAAAAGATCCTGGTCAATAATGATCTAACAACTCAACTTCTTTAACATCATCCTGACAGCAACACATTCTGGACACTGAAACACCTTGGCATGTACCTGTGTTCCCTTTAGCACCCCTGGCCAAAGGCTGCAGGACAGACAGCACATTAGACAAAGTATAGCCTAGAGTACAACCCTGCTCTGCTTGGGCAGAGCCAGAGGAGCAACCCAAGAGGATGTCCTGCAAAGCTGAAAAGCCATGTTCAGGTAGGAGTGCTACTGCCTCCAGGCAAGGTGGGCTCAAGGCTCCCAGGGTCACATGAAAGCAAACAGATTGAGGCAGGGCATGCCACAAATATAATTGAACAGTTGACCAAGGACTCAAAACCTCTGCAAGGGTCTTTCTCCAGAAGCCTATGTCCAACATTAAAATCTCCCTGACTACTTTCACGTGTTACCTCCTCCACCTTGCATTCCTTTCAGACCCTCAAAGTCAGCCCCAACATAAAACACATATATTCAGATTTTGTACTATTACAGTGGCAGTGTAAAAGCTTTCAAGCCATTAAACCTGCCCTGCTGATCTCTATCATTTTATATACTACTCCATGCTAATAACTGAATGGCAATGTCATGTTAACTGGGCAATTTGCATTTTTCCTTCCCAGCACATATGCATCATGCAGATCCCAAAAGCCTGCAGAAGGCAGGTGGTAGGATGCTCTGCCCCAAAAATAATCCCATGCAATTGGATTCTTGCATCTGCAACAAGACAAACTGAAGCCAAAGACAAGAAAAACAGTCAAGGAGGAAAAACAGTCAAGGAATGCAACAGAGTATGTGACTTTTCTCTGATGATATGCTTGAAGAGTCTTCATGTCTCATTCCCTCTCTGCTCAGTGGAAGGAGGGGACTCTGCCAGGTCATTGTATAGGAAAGCTCACCACAAATGGGAGCCAGCTTGAAGGCCAGATGTGGAGCTCAGAGCTTACTGGCCTGAAGACCATACAGGCTTGAAGAAACAATCCAAGGAGCACAGCCCTGCAGCTGAAAAAAAATCCATCCTTTCATTCTTGGAAGAAATGGAGATTCTTGATTTCACTTTTTAATTTGTCCTCACACTTGAAGCGTGTCCAAGGTCCAAGTACTATCTTCTCCATTAATCTGCACCATCACCTCTGTGCCCAGCTCCCTGCCTTGTAAGAAGGCATTTGGAAGGAAGACAGGCAGGACATGTCCTGTAAGAGGGTCATTTCCCTGCCCCCTATTAATAATAACCAAGGCCCTGGTGCACAGAGTAAGGCTGTCATCTAGTGGCAAGCAAGCAGCCCGCAATTAAATCTCATTAAGAGACCAGCAAACCCAGAGCTGTGCAATGTTATGAAAGTCCACAAGCTCTTTGCCATCCTCACCTCTCCTCTCCCTGAAGACCTGTGCATGGCAAAGACAGTAAGTCTTTGTGGCATTGCTTCTGCAAAGGGAATTAAACTTTCAGTAAAGTTTAATTCTGATTTTCAGTAAAGTTAATGTCTGATAGCGAAAATTTAGACTCATCTCCAAATTTGTCAATGCCCTTGAAAACTACCAGCTGCCACACAGAGCTTTGTTTTGTGTTTAAAGCTGCTTTTCCCTCTCTGTGGAGGGGCAAACTGCCAATGCAGCCAAGAGCATCCTAGGTCAGTTATTTGCAAAACAACCAAAACAAAGGGAAGAAATAGGGAATTTTTCCTCATCCCAGTTCCTGCTCACCCCAAAGGCAATACTCCAGTCATTAAATCAGTGTCTGGTGCTGCATCTTAGTGCAGTAAGTGCTTGCCTTCACCGCTGGAGCAACAGCCAGCACTCACTTGGCAAACCCCAGTGCTTCCAAATTCACACCAACTGCTTTAGAGGCTGCTGTTGCTCCTCAGGTCAACTTCTTTGAGAGGATGTTTTATTAGCCGTAATTCTTTGTCACTGTTTCCTGTCCTTGCACAGGCAAATTACCATTGTCTTAAGTATGGGGAGGACATTGAACATCCTCTCGTATTTTATACAGTCAGATATGTCTAGAAGCACTCCAAAATCACCTCCCTACCCTTGCAGATCATACAGTGGTTATAATATCATTTCAGGATTTCACACAGCTGGTTTGGTTTATTGCACAGCCTTTTCCTTAACATCCAATTCAAAAAACTGATTATTTGCAAGCCCAAAGTTTTTTACTTTCTATATTATTAACCAGCCAGGAGCTTTGCTGAAGAGTACCTGAGTGCAGTTTCCCTGCATGTTCCCCACTCAGACATCCAGCCTAACAACATTTTTAAGACTGGGCAAAAATTTTCAGGCAGCATCAATTTTTTTTTCCCCCCAAATAAAGCAATTTGCCTCCCTCCTCCAAAAAAATATCTACCACCCACAAGCAAAAAACTTTGCATTCAGGCTCATGAAAGCAATGAAAAAAAGAAGTGGACCACTTCTGTGTAAAATACCAACCAATCCATATCTCCCTGATCTACCCCTGTCATTCTCTTTTGGAAGAGAATTACCATCCAGCTCCAGTCATTTTGTCCCTGTCAGGTCAAATTGGATCAGCTCAATGAGCGCTGCTTTTATTTGCAGTCATGTTTGAAACAGATAAATCAGGCCAGACATCAATGGAAAAATCCCAATCAAGTGAGTGTCTCAGAAGAAAAGTGTGTGTTACTGCAGGGCAGCAGCATTTGAACAGATTAGCAGGTTTATTGCTTCTCACAGAGAACAGTAGATGTGTGTTCACCCAAGTGGGAGCAGTGCAGTGTCCCCTTAGCCTCAGGAGGGAAAGATCTTCAGCTCTCCACCACAGGAATCCTGAGCAGCAATGACTGCAGGAAGAATTTGCCAGTCCCACTGCAGGACACCACTCAGCAAGTCATCAGATCTTCACAAGGGAGCAAATAACATTTATCTCTATTCTTGTACCATCTGGGACACTCGTGGACCTTACAGGACACATTAGAGTCCATAACACACAGTGAGAGCAAGGGCCAGCGTGGTCCCTGCCCTCCTGGCAAAGCTCAGCTCCTACCAATTTCTGTATGCTTCTCTTCAGAGCCAGGAACAATCCCAACAGATAACATGGAAGGATGCCAGAACAGACACTTCAACTATCTTCAACAATCAACATGACCTCAAACCACACACTTTGAAAAGACACTAACTCTGCTTTCACAGTTGCCCCTGACTGGACCTTAAGGGGCTGCACCCCTCTCTATGGAAAGCACACTGGACATTATGGAGCCAGGTTCCTGTGGCTCTGTGTGTGACAGGGAATAACTGCTTCCACTTGATGACTGCAGTTTTCTTATCAAATATCCCCTAGTCCCTAGGCATTCTGTCCTCAATCAAATTAAGAGACAATGGACTGAAAGAAACATACAGTTAAAAGAGCATTTACTGGAGAACATAATTTTCCTGGTGACTCAATCTGTGAAGCTCAATAGTGTCCAACACCACAGACTGGAATGCTTCAAAGATTCTTCCACCTCAGTGTTTCAAATGACAGATTTATCTGCTTTGTCTCCTGGGACAGGAAAATCTCATCAGGCTCTCAGTGCTCTGACTGCAGAGCAGTTGGCGGCCACTCACTGGAGTGAGGTTGACATTCCCTCTACAGTATGAAAAACCATTTACAAGGTGATTCTAAAGACCTCTGCAACTCCACAAAGAAACAGTTTTTAAGCTCTTCCAGACATCAGCTGAGCAGCTAAACCATGAGTCCAGAGAGCTCGGGTAGATCACCTCCTGTGTGCACTTCCAGCATTAAAAACAAAACCAGATTTCCTAACCCAATGTGACTGGAGCAGGCCAAGCTACACGCTATTTCTGGAAACATGCCTTGAGCAACACTTTCATTAATCCACAGCTGTTTGCGCAAATTATTAAGGCTACAAAGCTACAGATCTTTTCCCTTTAAATCAGACATAATTGTAACTGAATATTTCTTGTGGGCTTTGAAAGTCTGCTCCTGGAGCAGGAAACATGTAACAGCCACTGAAAGTACAATTTATGGTTGGATTTTAGACATTAGTAAACAATGCAGGCAATCCTACATGCAAATATAATTGAAGCATCAGCCTTAGATACTGAGCAGATGGCCTTCTCCATACCTTTGCACTTAAACACCTGCAGTACAGCACTCCAGCCAGCTCTAAATCCCACCAGGTTCACCTCCAGGGTCTTCCCTTGTACCAAACATGCTGATGTTGATGTCTGTGAGAGGATGCACCAAGCAGCCCAACAATCCCTCTTTTTTGGAACTGGTTCATACCATAGGTTATTTTGTCTTTCCCAGGCACAGTAGAAAAAGACTCCTCAGGGCACAAAATATCCATAATTACATTTTAATGCAGCACTTGACACCATGGAGACTTAGTCTGAAACTTCTGGGCCCTTCGGCTGTGAAGAGACTGGAGATCCCTTTGCAGTGGCAGAGGCTTTCCAGGGACCTGATAACAAGTGGCACTTGGGGAACACAGAAACCCACCCAAAAGCAGAAAGCCTCTAACAACCAGTTCCTGAGGAGTAAGAAAGCCCTACAATTCACCGTAACTCTGAAGCATCCTGCATCACTCCAATCTTTGGGGCTGACTGATGTTCTGGTAAGCCTCATACCACTTGCTTCCAAGAGCTGGAAGGATAGGAATCTCCAGGAGGAGTTTGAGGTTTAGGAGTGACCCCAGGTCCATCCTGCAGATCCTCCAGCTCTTGTACCTCTTCTACAATGCACCTACTATCCACACCAACCAAGTCATGTCATCTTACACTACCTGTGTTTCACCCAGAGGAAGACTCCTCCTTCCTCCTGTATCACACCCCTTCCAGCTTAATCCCCCTTTCCTCTCCTTCACACCCAATTCTTGCTTGCCTAGGGTGACTCGAATCTCCCCCACACAATGTCACACATAGGCAGCAATCCTTGCTCTTCCATATCAAACACCGTGGGTGTAATCCTCTGTTCCACATTTCTACAGAACTGCCATCTTTCTCCTGCACCTATCCTTTCCCTCTCGTCCCACAGTCACACAGTCGTAGTTGTTTGTCCTGAAGGGCTTGGAGAGACTGCCACACCACTCTGACAGGCACATGGGATATCTATCCTTTCCTGCACACTTGCTACAGATCACTGCAAGCCCCAAGTATATGTTTAGCTCATGCTAAATTCACTGACAACCCCTCCCAAAGAAAGCTGGGACTTCCTGTGAACTGCATTAGCAAAAATAAAATAAAATTAACAAAACTTCATTTTCAAAAGCACCATGAATGTTTCCTTGTGGTCCCATATTGACTGCTTGTTCCTGTGGCTGCTGTTCCACAGAAGCCCTCAAAGCTGCTCCCTCTTTCCCACCAGCAATGCCTGGGAGCAACACAGCATCAATAGGATTTCTGTGGGGGTGAATATCCTCTCTCATCTCTTTTTATCTTTTTGTCCCTTAGAGCTTGCTCCATCAGAAGTTTTTCCTCTTATGGCATTTCAGTTCAGCAAGCTGCACATCACCCCAGCCAGTGATCAATACAGCTGCATCCCAGCCCTTCCAGCACTGCTCAAACAGGGGCTGGAGACACACTGAGACACCCACCGAGGGCTGACAGGACTTGGATGATGTGTCCTCTCCCTGCTCTTATGCAAACCCAGATGACTAATGAAGTATTTTACATTCTCAGCAAGTGTTTTGTGCTTTCTGTGTCCTATCTGATCCAACTGCTTGCTGCTTAATGAACTGGATGAAAAATATGTCATCGGAGACCTTGATCCAAGCTTCACTAAATTTGGTGAAGTCATATCAGCAGAGGTTTTGGCCAAAAGCTAGTAAATATCCTAATAGTCCAGAAAAACAAGGTATTTATTCTGATTCCAGGCATGCTATCTTAAATCCAGATTGTTTCCACTGGATTAATTCTGTAAGGTGGAGGGGGGAAAATGCTCTTGGTGCTTCCTACAGTCAGTCTCAATCAGGCAGGGGACAACATTTGTCCCTTTCACAAAGAAGAGTATTCTCTACCTTACTAACCCTTTGAGCTCCCCAGTGTCACTGCTTGTGGTGTGGACAAACACACCCAAATCCTCAAGTCTTGCACGTTGCCAGCAGGAGAACAGTCCATCACTCTGATCACCTCATCACTGCTGAAAAGATAAAGTCTGAACCTAAGACACCTGGAGACACCTGACATCACTAGAACTGTTCCTTTGATATCCCAGCTCAAGGATCATTCTCACAGTTGACCCTTTGTGACTGAAACAAGATGCATGAGGCCCAGGGGAACCCACATAACTTCTGTTTTCATTACCAGCCCAACCCGCTGGGCTCAAACCTGTGCCAGTTTTCCCAGCCACTCTTCCAGTTCTGCAGAGCAAAGGATTTAAGGCTTCCAGTAATGTCTCCAGTAATGCCCATCCCTCAAACTCCTGATTGAGTGACCTACTTGTCCTGAGTGGCTCAGCAAGGCCAAAACTGGCATCATACCATTAAATTAGTTCCAGTTCAGATGAGGCTTTCTCTGGTATGCTTCTGTAAGGTATGATCATGGAGACAAGGTTGGTAGGATCAAGTGAAGATCCTCAGTCAGGTTCCAGACTCTTGTCACTTGTTTTTCCCCTAGATAAGCACAGACAAAGGCCAAACCTTTTCAGAAGCACCTTGCTGAAGAAGCAGGAACTTTCCTAACAAATGGTTATTCCACACTTGGTTAAAAACATTGTTCAGCACCTGGATGCTCTGAATGAGGAAAATAAGCAGCAATTAGATGCTAATGAAACCCTTTTGATGAGAAAGAATGAAGATGTGAACAGAATCACCTCTCAGTTAGGTACCACACAGAAAATCATTAATACTACCTACTTAGATATAAAGGCTCTTTCCACTACTCCTCCCTCCCCACTTGCTGGCTGCTGGTGGGAAGATTGACTAAAAGATTCCTCTATAGCCCAGGCAGAGCTGAGAGAACTTTTCATTATCCTGAACTTCTACCCTTGAGCCCTGCAGCATTGCCAATTACAGCCACAACCCTTAAAGATCCATTCATTGCTTTTGCTTTCTTAAAAATTAAAGAGAAACTACTAGAAGGTTTATCAGCAAAGCCAACTTGTACCATCTGGGCCTGAATGGATCCACACACATGAGTAATCAAAGACCAACTCCAGGACCCTGACTTTCACCTCAATTGTCTTCCTCTTCTATCTGCTTACTCCCTCCCATTGCACTGATAGCTACACTAAACATATAGCAAGAAGAAAAATTAAAATTCTAAGTAGCTTGCCAGTCTCAGCATTAGTTTCTTCACTGTAAGATTCAGAGTATAAAACTGCAGCCTACTCCTTCTCTCCATGATTCTATGTGCTGCCTCCAAGACACTTCCTATCCTCCTCCACCATCCCTTTTTCCTGGGAACCTCCTCACAGCTACCCAACTGCTATTTAAAAGCAAGACTTCATGTGTGGGACCAGACATGACTTGCAGCTTGCTCCCCAAGCAGAGCACTGAGGGTGTGTGGGCTCCAAACACATCTCCTTCCTGCCACGTGGCCCATTAATAAATCAAACAGGACTGACAGTGCTGCAGTGTCTCCCAGCTTTGTCTGAAGCCTGGGTGCCCCTCAGGAGGGCTCTGCTCAAACCCTTCATCACCACTGCCTAGATACTCTTCCCTTCCTGCTGGGGGAGAGAGGGGTTAAGGCAGCAACCTCTTCAGTGAAGCAAAAAACACTATTTTTTTTTCTCTTATAGGATCACCATCTGCTAATGAGGTACCATTGTTTCAGACAAGTTCTGCCAGCCTCTTGAAAATGCTATTTTGATCCTTCCTGAGCCTGTACATGCAGCTTTAAAATTGCATGCATGGCTAAACAGAATCCACTTTCATCCACATTGGAAGAAAAAGGAGATGCCTGCCTTCCTCAGTGCACTGTCTTTTTCAAACTTAATTTCTCTTTCTAGTACATTTCTTGAAAACCTGACACATCCTCTACATGTTCCTAATAGACAGTCACTTTATATGTCCTGGGGACCTGTTCTTCCAATTTCCAAAGTATAATCAGCAGCAGAGGTATTCTCTAAAACACATCAGACAGGCACAGCATACTATCCACCCTGCTTTTATGAATTACACTCTCACTGAGGAATGGTACTTAATCTATTTCATTCCACTAGGACAATAGGATCACAACTAAGCAGCCTCAGATATATTACCAATATTGTTAGTAAAAAGTATTAATATTTAACATGGCCATTAGTGCCACCAGCATGGGAAGGAGCCCAACTGATATTATAAGGACTGTAAAAAGTGGTTCAGAAAGAGACTACACATGGCTAAATACCATCAGGCAACTCAAAGGATGAAGGAGGACCCAAGAAGAGGAGCATTATAATTGGTTGCAAATTATCCCTCCCTTGGTCCCCTGAATTGCTGCATTCAACTACACATCACCTTACAGATCCACTAGCAGTCCAGCACCAGGGAACTCTGATGCCTGAAATCCTACTTGGGATCCACTGGCCAGCACTGACAGACTCTGGGCCATGCAAAGCTGCTGCTCAAAGCCATGCATAGGATTCTCTGCCTTATTGCAGCTTCTAAACCTGGCTGCATTTGAAGAACACATCAGAACCCGACTGTCACAATTCAGAAGAAGTCATCAAAAGCTTGCCGGAAAAAAGAGCAGAGAGGTTTTGTTTGCTTAATTAAAACTGGCTTCATAATGAAAATTATCATGGCTCATCTCAAATAGCAATTAAGAAAGCAGGATGTGACTGCTGGCTTTGCTCAAAACATGAGCTAAGCCTTTTCTGGACTCCAGCAAATCCAAATAATGATGACTGAGCCCAGTATGGAGTAACAACAACCCAGCACTGTCAGTCTAATTTTATTCTAAGTCACACCACATTTACATTTTCTCTGTGGTCCTAAATTTGTGCACACACACAGATAGTGTCTAGTTTTGCAAAGGAAATGACAGAAAAATCTTGAAAATGTGATCCAACTGCAGAGGAAAATTTCAAAACCACTAGTAAATGAAAAGATAAATACTTTTTTCCTTTCAATTCCTTCATTTTTGATCCTGTGTCTTGAGTTTTTAACACTCCAGCCATGAGTTTTGAACTGGCAGCCCAGGGAATGATGCCAGACAGAAGGACTAAGAGGGCAGGAGTCTGGCACTCCACGTTCATTCCATTAGCAAGAGCTTTGGCCTGAGCCAAGGTAATCACCAAAGCCACTCTGAGGCTCCTGAATGGAGCTGATTTACACCAGGTAAAACCCAGCCATGGACACTTACACACATGTCCATACAATTACACTTCCTCTGCTCAGCCTCTGAGGGGACCAACTGGGAATGCTCATCTCCTGGATGCCCTCAGTGATCCATGCAGCACAGCTCAATCCACGATACATTCAATATGTGATCCATTCAATGAGGCTCAGGAGGCATTTTCCTCAATTTACTGGACTCTAAGTTGTGCTGGGAGCACTCTATTTTCCATTATAAATCTCTGCCTTTTGCTGATTAAATCTCCACCAAATTTGAATGGATTGGGATGACATTCTCCATGTCAGGTGTTTGCCTCAGGCTACACACACAATGGCACATATATATCTGTGCATAGATACAGTTTGGCAGGAAGGATGAGATTTCATGTGAAGCAGTTCATTTGTTTCCCAGGCAAGAGATGGAAGAGCTGAGCTCAAACATGTCCAAAACATCCCCATCACCCCAAACAGCTCCAGTCTCCTGACATACCTGCAAAACTTCAATTTTGCACCCAGTCACTTTGGGTCCCTTTGCTCTCTGTTACACATTGTAGTGCAACATTTTGCACACTGTCTATACAGAGCATTCTCCCTGTCCCAAGAACTAGTTTGGGTAGCTGTAATTTTTGGGGTGCAACTGAGATCTTTGTTTCTATCAGCAATGGAAAGCAGGAGCCATTCTGTGGATCTATGCATCATTCCCCATGACCCAGCTGAAATATGAAAGTGGTACAGCTGTGGCACAGGCTTGGTGACAGATCACAGGTCTTTGTTGTGGGTGGGAAGGAAGGACAGCACAGAGTTATAAAACACTTTGATAAAGCCTGATGTTAATTCAATTGCTCTGTAAACTTTTAACGAGGACTTAAAATCTTTTCCAGGCCATCACAACACCCTTTCTCATCTTCCTTTCATGCAGTCACCAGGACACGTGGCAGCACGTCCCGGACTTTTTATTACTTTCATTACTTCAAACTGCAGCCCTAATAAGAAAGTATTTGCTCCCACCTCACTTATCTTTTCTCCATTCTGTGGGTTTGTGCATGGGAGCAGGGTGCAC
The DNA here is from genome assembly GCA_013399835.1 of Leptocoma aspasia. Lineage (NCBI taxonomy): Eukaryota > Metazoa > Chordata > Aves > Passeriformes > Nectariniidae > Leptocoma > Leptocoma aspasia. Next base: position 69,906 of record VXAX01002322.1, on the reverse strand, counting down.
CCCAGTAGCAGCAGATTTCAGACACGGATATTGAGAAGAGATAAGATAAATTTCGTAAAGAAATAGAAAAAAGCAGGCAAAAGCTTTTGACGTAATTAGATTGGAAATCAAAATCTTGAGCTTTGAAATGCCCTGGGTACAGAAGCAGTTGCTCACATGGATCAGCCAGGAGCTGAACCAGATGCAGGGATGCAGCCAGTGGTAAATGTAGGCGGACAGAGCTCAGCCCTGTCCCATTGCAGGCCAGGTAGACCTTGTCTCCACAGAGCACAGAAGAGGTGGGCACATTTGCCCTGCCACTGCTGCATCCATGGCCACAGGGTGCCTGGTCTCACCATCCCATGTTCCTGGCAGTGCTGGCTGGTCCCACACCTTCCTCCTGAACACAGCACCCTCAGTACAGTACATACACAGTGCCAAGGTGAGTCATGAAGTTCAGTATTGAATCTCAGTGCCTTGCTTTCAGAAGCTGCACTAACAGACAAAAACAGCCATAAAACACACCAAATGTGACCATACACTACATTAGGAAAAAAATCCAACAGTCAGAAAATGACCAACTTAAAACACCCAGAAACCGAGATGTGAACAGCAAGCAGAAAAAGAAGCTTCATGCAAACTGAAGTAGACTCCCCATAGACAACAGAAGGCAACAAAAGAAATAAAAAGGTTTTGAATCTTATTTTCTCTTTTTGAGCTGCTGCTGATCTTCCCCTCCCCCCCTCAAATTTCAATCAAATATTCACTAGCACTGCTTTCAGTGCAAATAACCAACAGGCAACCTAAGAAGTGTGGCACAGTTCTGTTTCACCACTCATATAAAATCCTGCTATTTCAAAAAACCATGACTTACTGGGACATGTTAGAACTTGCCAGTCTTATGATGCTGTACTATAGGAAAGTACATCCCAGTTAGTAGAAGAGAAACAAAATGCACAGATTCTTACTGCAGTGTCTGATATGCTGGTGAAAAGAACTGAGAGAATTAAACCATTTCTACACAACAGAGAACAGAAAAGACTTTCAGCTCTGCTGTTTTTACTCTGCTTGCCTCTCTCAGTAGCACTGCACACAGTCAGATGAAAAAAATAATTTTGCTTAAGGACCCTTTACCTCCCAATGCTTTCAATTGAGAACTGTGAGGCTGACACCAGATTGGACTGAAACAGCTTATAAGTGCTCAGGCTAAGTTAAAGAAGGTCAGATGTACCAGACTAATTATCAGGTCAATGAAAACACACAGTAAAATTAAAGGAAAAAATGAAAATAATTAGTTGATCTCTCTCTTGATTTAACAAAGTTGGGAAAGAGCATTTGCACACATGTTCTGACTTTAGGAAAGCTCATAACTTGTCTCAGCTTCAGAGTGCCTGCACCAAGGAATCACCCTAGCCTGTCATTCCATGTAAGTCTTCCTACCTTCCCATTGTGGGATCTCAGCTGTACCAGCTGCAACATCTCCCTCCCTGATGCAGTCTATACAACACTCCTTTCCTAGGTCAGTGCTTCCAGGTCTTTATTCTATTTCTATTCAAAATATCCAATATTAACCATATCAGGCTGAAGTCTCACAAATTTGAAAGAAGGCGCCTCCTGTTCTTCATCTTCCCTTCCTATGTCAAAAATATAATGTGAGAAATGGAAGTCATTGGATAACATTTTTCAGACCCTTCAAATCCACATGAGAAATTCATCCATCACTCACTTGAAACGACCAAAACAAAACAGTTTGAGACTAAGCAGCAGTGTAGGGGAATCCTGTCAGCTCTCTCCCAAACATCACAGGCTGGCAGTTCAGGGATGGCACCACAGGTGATGTCAGACACCAGCTATCTGCCTGAGGTCCCTCTCCCCTCTGCAGGTCTGCCCCTGGCACTCAGCAGGGCAGAGATGGTCCAGGGCAGAGCAGGGCAGGGGCTCACCAGCTTAGCAAGTACGTGTGGGTGTTAGGAAAGGTCACACATTTCACTAAGGGACTGTCAAAATGTGTGACAAGCCTCTCCTCCACCCCCTGCACATCTGTTAGAGAGGGTCACACCTTACTGTTAATTAAGCTGAGCCTGAAGCAACACTTGTGAGGCTTTGCCTCCCTCACACACATTCCTAAGTGGTCTGAGCCCAGATCCCTTTGGTCAGAATTGAGCTGGGAACTGCAACTGTGCTTCCATGGGAACTCCCCTTAACATCCATCATCCATCAGTGTTCAGAGCACACTGATAGATCAGTGACAGAGTAGGATTTTAGCTCATAGTCTGGACATTGGTTCCAACAGCTTATCTGAGGTCTATTCAACCTTTGTTCTACCAGTGCAAGGTTAGATAAGTGACCTGCCCCTGTCCTCTGATCCCTTGGGAATCTTACAGAAGATAATCCTTTGTCTAGTACTGACATCGTATTCCCACTGCTTAGCATCTTCCCATGAAAAGACCAGGAGAGACTGAAGAGGGGTAACCAATAAAAAGAACCACAATCACTGAGCAGGTGCATTGCAGCAGGTCACATCTCAGCTGCCCATTGAACTCTATCTGAAAATAAATGTGAAGGACTCTAAGCATAACAGTCCCCAAACAGGTGGAATGTAACCCTCACCCTGTTCCACTACTTCAAAAAGAAAGTTTGGAGCTGGGTTGCCCTAGTAAAGGGTAAAAGACATTGAAACACACTGGCAAGACATCCCAATACTCTCTTTGAGTACAGATAGATATAAGAGTATATTTCCACACACAAAATCAAAAATCTAAATAGTACAAAGAGATCAAGGATTTAGCAGCATCTTGCATATACAGCTCCCCTACCCCTTCACCTCAGCAACAAAACTCTGCAGATCCAATGAAAGACACAGTTTTAGGAGAACATGGTCTTTGTTAATGATATATTTTGAATATTCTCTTCATTAAAAATAAAACACAGTAAGCTTCCATAATAACAGCAGCACTAAAAGCATCTCCCACCACTAATCCCCAAAGTAATTTTGCAATACAGATTTTTAATGGGGTTTTTTAACTCATTATTGTTTATCTTTTTGGGAGGATTAAGTCTTCAATTGAATGCTGCTTTTATGGGAAAAATAACTGCATCATTATTATTTCCACTTAAATATGTTTTTGCAGGGCTTCAGGGCACCTCTAATTATCTTCTATCTTCTTTCAGAGATAGAGCAACCTCAGAGGTAGGACCTGCACTGCTGGACATTGCACTGAGGCAGGGCTTTGCTTCCTTCCTCTGGTTTAGCTTTGCTTTTCAGCAGAATTGCCTATTTAAAAAACCCCATCTTTCTTATTATCTTTGCTAGTTCATATAAAGAGTGAGTTTCTCTAGACACTGATAAGGAACAACTAGAAAAAGGATGTACATATTCTACTATAAAATCAAAGTCTGGAATGTTTGGCATTTTCCACAGATTTCCTAAAAACAGGAATGAGCAGCAAAAATGTCTTCCAGCAAAATATGAAAACTGAAAGAGCAAGTATTTTCAGTAATGTTTTGCTTCCTCTGAAAAATCATTTCTCCTAGAAAACAAATTTTGATGAAAATATTTTCACAAGACACATGGCCTTTCTATGAGACAGAAGCCATGCAGTACATGAAAGAAGGCTGATTCCTGGCTTTTTCACTGGGGCTTTCTACAATTTTCTTTTGCTTTCATTTCAAACAAAGGTCAACATACAAAGAAAAATACTGGAGCTGCTCTCTGCATGTGGGAAAACGAAAAAGGAAAAAGCACAACTGTCAAGGTTCTGGCAGAACAATCAATGAAATAAACTACTGTTTCTGTGTCTGACAAGTGCCTACCAGTCTTGGTCTACAATCTGGTGTCCTGTGGGATTCACACAAAAATATACAAATAATAATAGCCCTACTGTAACCGTCCAAATCCTTTACTTCTGAATCTCTATTGCAGATGAGTAGTCACCAGTGCAGTGTCAGCTGCTGTCCACAGAATCCCCATGCCTGCCACTGGGATGTCCCATCCTGGACATGGCCAAGTCACAGTATCAGGAAAGCCAAAGCGTGGGCAGTACTGGCCAAGGCAGCTGCTTCCCTTGGCTGCCAGCAAAGGGCAGAGGCAATCCCATGACCGTGGAGGAACTGGGAGATCTCATCATCCTCACCCTCATTCTGCCAAGGCATCCCTGTTCAAGGCAACATCCCACCACCAGCACACGGAGGGCTTGCAGGGGTTTGCATTTTGAGTGACAGGCAGACAGATTTGATTCATCCCCAGTCAAGTAAAATTTTTGTCTAACACGGAAACATCCCCGAATTAAACATCAGCAGCAGCCTTAGCAAGCCAGCCCCACTGAGATGGCTTGAACTGTCACTGGGCAAATCACTAACTGTGCCTCTTTAATGAACAGAGAAGCAAAGAGTTGAGGTAGCAAAGTTTGGAAGGCAGACATGCCTCTTATATAAGCTCTGCTTTAGACAAAATCCAATAATTAATTTCCACCCAGCAAACAGAACTCTTTGCAATTCCATCCCACATAAGGTCAATACCACTTTCCATTTAATTTCCTCTGTGTCCAGGATGTCCCTCACTTTCTTCAGGCCACAGTTAATTACTGTAATACATTCCCTAGTTCTGCAGCTTCAGTTTTTTTTTTTTTCCAGCTGCAACAAATCACTGCAAGAGCAATGCAAGCAGATCCCTCAGGTCCAGTTCTCAAAACACCAGCTTTTAAGATGTGTCAAAACTGTCTGGGAAAGTTTCCAAGCACTGTATTGGGGCATTTACCTGCTCTCTACTAAGGAGATGCAGCTCTCCATCACTAGTTTTCCCAGAGCCATAAATTCCCTGCCAGATAAAGCACAGGCAACAGGCACAGCTGGGAACATGGGATGCATGTCTAGCAAGCTAGGTGAGGAGCCCACTGATTTCCTACCAGCAGCAGCACAGTCGGGTCATGTTGAATCTTCCTTCTTTTGGCACCCAAATTAACAAGCACTTGAGCACAAAGGGACACGAGTGCTCCAGCTGGGTCCACAGCACCTTTGGCACCCACCTGAGCTCCACAGAGGCTGCCTGCAATCCTAACCCCCTCAGGCAGGTGCTGAGGCACCACAGCTTTGCCACTACTACAGCATTTGATCTCCTCCAGCCCAGCTTAGTGCTGGTTTCCCAGGTCTCCAAGAACTGGCAACTTAGCTCTGCCTGCAGCAGCTCCAGGGAGGATTAACCTTTCCAGCAAAATTGACCCCTGGCCCCTATGGTACCCTTACACCATCTCAGCCCTGCAAGAAGAAATGGATCACACTCATCCATTCAGGTGGTTTTTGTAACTTTACAGACCCAGCCTTGCTCAGCAGATTTTATGTTCTTACAAACATGAAAAGGAAACTGCCTTGCCTAACCTCTTATCTGTAACTCACCCCTTATGTGACATTAGAGAATGGTGATTTTTGAGAAGGATTTCAGCTCAGCCCTGACCAGGTGAGACACTTGCTGCCTGCCTTTTCCAGCTCTGACTTTTTTCCTTATCTCCACTCCCTGGCTTCCCTTCCTGGGCTACCTCTCCTTCCTGCACCAGCTCATCTCCACCTCCCCAAGCTGGCTTACTTAGGCCTCTTCAACAGCCTGAAGGTGAACAGAAAAAAGGAAATGAAGCCCAGCTGTTCACTGAGAAGATGCCCTCTGCATCCCTGGACATGACTGCACTGCTTCCTGGACTGAGGTTGGCAGGGGATCCCCACACTCTGCTCTAGCCCACAGAACACACATCCCAAGTTAGACTTCTTGCACTGCCATGCTGGATGCATGTAAGGAAATGCAGAGTTCAGCTCAGTACACCCATTAGCTACACAAGAAAACACCCAACTCCATCCTTTTCTCAAAGTAAAGCAAACCTGGGGTAACTCAGACAATACTAAAAGGCTGAGGGTTTTTTCCCCCAGTCTCATATTGACTTGGCATACATACAAGTTCACCAAGTTCAGCATTTACATTAACACAGAGAAAACCAGAAGGAAAATGGAGCTAACCTCAAATTCCATTTTTAAACAGGAGAAATATACCAGTATGTGAATCCAACCTTAAATCTGATCCAAACCACCCATCTCAGCTTCCCAGCCACAGCTGGCACTTCTGCAGTAAATCAAGGTGAACCCCTAGGAGTCAGATAGGGAGATAAGGGCTCTGCCCAATGGCTCCTGAGCATTTCATCACACTCCCTACAATATTTCTAGCTAGCATGTAGTTTTAGATATAATCCATCAACTCTAAGTATTAGATGTCCAGAATTTAATTAAACTCAATACAAAGCAGCAAGGAATAATACCCAGAGAACAAAGAGATAGCATCTGTCTCTTCTGATATGCTGGCAAAAGGGGAACACTTTATTATTTTCGTCCCAAAATTTCTGAAAAGACATGCACATATACATAAAAAAATATAAAAATAACTGACATCTTTGCAGGAACATAGCAGTTATTCTGTACTTGAGATGGTATTCATTAAGCAATTTTTTGTGGTTCTTGCATGACATTGGCAAAGGTAATTTTTCTGTATTTTTGTGTCAAAGCAGCACCGACAGGCCAGTGTGTTAAAATGCCTTATGGATGGGGAAATGAGCAGTTGTCAAAAAAATACAGTGTTTCCCTATGGGCAAGTGGAGCAGGGAGCTAGGAGGCAGAGGTGTCTGTCTGAGCAGGGAACAGCAATGCCCACAAAGGCAGGTGATGCTCCCACACAGGACACACAGCTGCAGCCCAGCAGTGCAGAGACCTTTCACTCTTCCAGGGGAGATATTTCTGCCCAGCACAGCTGCCAGTCTCAGCTTCAGCATGGCATTAATAACTGTGTCAGGGAACTCCAGGGAATCTCCATGGCAAGTGCTCCCATTGTACCTGGGATTTCCTTTTGCAGTGGTGCTTGTGGAGGAGGGAACAACACACTCCCAGGCACAGCCTCAGCCAGCATCTCTGGCCACAGATCTATCAGCTGCAGCCCAGCAGTGCAGCAAAGACTCAAACCCTTCTGGTGGGGATTTGAATTGCTACAGACTCACTCGGTAGCTGTGAGTCAGAGGAATGGGTTTACTCAGCTACAGAGAGAGGCAAACCTGCACAGCAAGAGCAGGCAGCAAATACATCACCTCAACAGGGTACAAACTCCTCACCTTTTCCATCCAAGGCAGCCTCCAACACATAATCCTGCTATATCTAGATGTAAAATCAGTCAAAACTGATGGTTAAACTGCCAAATTAACCAGCAGAGGGAGTTATGGCAATACAACAAAACAACGCTTAATTGACAATGCAAAAATAAAATTAAGTGCTGTAGATATTAAGATATTAATTCAAGCAAGGCATCTTCCTTTTCCCTCTGCACCAATCCTTCCAAACATACAGATAACAGCAGGACAGCCATCCTGCTGCAGTACAGGTGCACGAAGGTAAGGCACCCACATAGCCACAGAGGTTGTGCACACTGCCGTGAACACACTTGTCAGCAAATAAAGCCCTACAAGTGCAAGTCTAGGTAATCAGAACGCAGCATCAGATTAAACTCTGTGACTCTCTCTTCAGTGATCCATTTAGCAAAAGATCTTTATCACAAACATGACAAAAAAGAAGCTGATGCTACCAGAAACATGCTGTGTTTAGCAGCTCCTTATTCTGGCATCACGAACCTCTTTCTGACCCTTCAGCCACAGCCACCCTCTTCTTCCTCATACTCCTGATTTATCATCCCAAAGAAATTCTCTGAGCCATGCTTAGCACCGTGCCATGCTTAGAAACCTGATCAGAGGCCTCTGGACACTGCTGTGATAGTGCTGATAAATAATTAGTGAAGGGGACAGAGGACAAGACAGAGGAAACATGAGTTTCCTACCACCCTGTCTATGAAACAACACTCAATAGTCCGTGTACAGTGCTGGTCTATAATATCTATCCCCATGATCTACCCCAGAATAAGCTGCTGGTTTGGAGTATAAAGAGAAGGGTAGCCACTGGCCTCAGGGAGGAAAAGGAGACAAAAATCCTATTAGATGCAATTGGAAAAAGTTGGACTGAGCTTGAAGGGGGAGTGGTCTGCAGGACTATTCTAGGTCTCATAGTGAAAAGCATGGAAAAAATTATAGATGATATTTTGGTTGCTTATTTCTGTTCCTAAGGGAAAAACAAATATATTCTGATAGCAATTAAAGTAACACATTTTTCATGTATTTATTTATTTCAGTTTGAATAATAAAAAGGATACAGATACCAGCCTGGAAGAAAGCCGCTGGGAACCCTTCTGAGGAAACACCAGCTCTGCTGAGTAACTAAACCCAAAACAATCCTGTTTGAGACAAGGTGTCGGGGGACAAACACAGACACCCCCACAAAAGGTATAATCAGCAGGAAAATGAGGGGGAAGGATGGACAAGTGGCTCCTTGGAGGACATGAGCAGCCTCAGGGAAATCTTGCTCCTCCAAGGATGGTGGGGGACAGGCTGAGCCAGGGTTTGGGACTGGGTGGCTAGTGAGCTCAGCCCTGGGGGCCCCTGTCAACTGCAAGAAATGCTCCTCTCATTCAGGGCTACTCATTAAAATCACCATCCACGACCTCGCAGGGCTGCAAAACAACACCCAGCGATCTCTGCCAGAGCTGCTGGTTCACATCAAGCTGATGGGGTTTGATACATTTGCAGAATGCTTTCCCAGGTCAAAAGGCAATTGCTCATCAAAATAATTGAGCACCTCTACGACTGAACGGGTCAGATGCTTGCTGGAGATGAGGCATTAGCAGGGTCAGGTCCCCTCTGTGCCCAGCTTGGAGCTGGCAGGAGAGAACCCCAAGGGACACTCCAGCCCAACTCTGTGCCCCCCATGAGTGCTCTCTGCCCAGAGGGGACTGCATCTCCTGCCTTGGTACTTCAAGTCCTAACATGCTGTGAAGGCTCCCAATTTCATTTTGCACTGGAATGAGCAGTCCTAAACCTATTCCTCCCACCAATGAAAATTCTGTTTTCAAGACAGAAGAAGGAGGAAAAAGTAATTCCAGCATACCTGATATAAAATATCAATATAAGGATTTAAACTACAAAGATTATATACAGCCACAGCTATAGGAACTGTACCGTCAAATCATCTTTTTCCACCTAAAATTCTGGGACAAAAAAAGCCCCAAGTGTTTCTTTCAGGTTTTTCCCTGGAAGAAGATCATTTGGAGCCTCCTGGGTTTAGCAGCTGCCCACTCAACTGTTTAAATTCATTTTGCATGTAAATGTTGAGAAGAGAGAAAAGGTGATGTAGAAAGGCAAGAAGGGAAGAATGAAGAAATGTAATCATGTGTGGTGGCACCACAGCAAGCATTGCAAGATATTTTGCAATTACTTTGCATAACAAACCAAAACACACAACAACACACCCTCCAGGTAAAATCTAGAACATATTCACATCCAGGTATCGTCAGATGAAAGAGCATTTGCATCCATAGCCTGTATCTTTATGAGCAAAATTACTTTAAATCAAATTTAAAAGACCTTTTACCCTACACCATAGCAATGCAGGGGTTTAAAAATGCTGTGCTGCTTTCGTGTGCCCCCTGACGTTCTTTGATGCACTCATTAATGACAAGGCATTCTTATTTCAGAAGAGGCTTTGTCAGGGAGAAAATTTCTCCCATAAGGGATTGTGTTCCTGGAAAAGCATAAGTGAACCCTTGACTGTTAAGAAAGCAGCAGGATTCAGTGCTCCTCACTGACAGGAGGAGACTGTTTCCATGGACTTTGCCCCCAAAGCCTAGAGGGAGAAGCCTTTACCCTTTTCTTTCATCCCTACCTTGGGGCAAGGAGGCCACAGCTCTACAGCTGCTTGTCCTCACGGTGACAGTGGAAAGACCCCAGCTCTTTGCTGTCAGTGCAGACACACAAATTTGGACAAGACATATTCCAGTCGGTGTCAAAAGCTGATGCCTTGCACTGGAGTGTCTCCATGGTGCAGCAGCATCTCCCAGAACAGCACATGGCAGAGGAAAGGAAGCTGCCTGTCCTGCCTCAGCCCTGGCCATGCTGCCTGTCCCTCAATACCATTCCCCTCTCCATTATCCTCCTACCACAGCACCCCAGCCTGTTTTGCACCGGTCCCATACATCTGACAGAGCTGCCCTTGCCATTCTCTCCCCTCCTCCAAAGAGACAATGCAAAGACACTTAAATCATCCTGAAATCCCTGTGGCAGGGGAGCGATGCAGCATTAACGAGGCAGCGCCGACGGCAATGAGAACACTTCTATCCAGCAGTGCCATCAAAAACAGCACCAGCCTTGCACTGAACACCAAAAGCAATCCATCTACTTGAAGGACCCAGCCTGTCCCTGTGGATTTGTGGAGGAGAAGCTTCTGCGTACCTTGTGATTGCAAAGTCTGGCACAGGGATGGGGCTGTTCATTGCTCAGCCCCTGGGGACACATCAAACTCTTGACACCACAGGATTGCAACACGTTTAAAGCAATCTGGTATCTTACAGCCTGCCATCTGAATTACAACACTGCCTTCCAGGCTGAGATAGAGCAGAAGGTGTGGAAGAGGTGTTTGCTGTGTTTCCTCTACTCCTCTTGCTAACCAGTATGATTTACCAGTAGCTTGGGACCAACCTTACTGTCCTGCAATAAAAAAATAATCTCTTACTTGCAATCTACTACTAACCTTCAAAATCCCTTGACATAAGCCACAGAGATGTTTGATAGCACTAACTGTCTTTAATAAATCAACCACGAGACTTTTCCAGGCAACATCATTTTTAGCAGCCACCTGTGTTTTAGATTTTTTGGAAGGCTGGAGTTGTTTCACATGACTACTCAACCGTGCCATCTTTGAGCCATTTGGATATATTTGTGTTCAAAGCAGCAAAGTACAAAATAAGCTCTGATTAACACAGTGATTGTTGGATGTGAGGAGCAGGGAGTTGGATTTGATGATTCTTATGGGTCCCTTCCAATTTGAGATATTCTATGATCCTGGTGCCTTGAGTACTCCAGCTGCAAAGTGACAGAGAGAAATGGGAATGTATTTCCATCTGTGGGGGAGGAAGTGCTTCAGAGTGAGGAACCCATGCATTTACAAAACTGTCCATGGAGCAATTCAGCTCAGAGATGAAGGATAGCCCAAAGGTCAGAGAATTTGGGTTTCAATCTCTCCCCAGCACTTAGCATGACTGGAAGCAAGTCACCATCAGCTTTACCAGCAACAGAGAAACAACTTTTTCTATCCATGAAAGGTGTACATGGCAGGACACTGCACGGTTTTAAAGGTCAGATTGAAAGGCCATCAGGTAGGTGGACAGACAGATGAAGGTTTTCATTTCCCTGAGGGAAAAGCATCAGGCACCACCTTCACCCATAAGAATGGCTTTGCCACAATGAGCACCTGGATGCATTACATCTCCCAAATGCACACCAGAGACAGAGCACACGTTCATGGCAAACCTTAAGTACCTTTCCAGGAAAATTCAGTTTGCAAAATGCATCCTAGAGAGGCTTCACCTGAAAACTTTCCACAAGTGCTGGCTTGCATGTTCCTTAGGTTTAGCTGTAACCAGATTTTCACTGCATTTTCATTTATTTCCTAAATCTCTTCTTGCAGACAAACAGCACAAGTATGTGCACCTGAGAAAAATGCTGAAGAGCCCACAACACTTCTGTTTTCAGTTTAATCCCCAAAAGCATCCACACCCCAAATCTGAGTTGACCACAGCATAGAAAAAAACCAAATACTATGCCACCCATGTCACCATTCACAGTTTGGATCTGCAGACTAAAGAAGCAACAGAGAAAAGAACACTGTAATTAACTAATGAGATTAATTCTGAAATGGTGCATTCTGTTTAGCAGAAATAAGCAGAGGAGAACAACCAAGGGATTACTGGCTAAAAGCTAGCAAAGCCCATTTGCAACAGACAATTCCACCCATCAAAGGCACATATAAATCAATTAATTGTTGATCCATCACCTCAGTTTTCCTGATTACTTCTTACAATGCTGCAAAGAGCCCTTGGAACTAGAACTCCCATTCTGAGTTCCCCAGAGATCATCTGCTGTTCAAAGCAACCAGATCCACAGAGGACTTGGAGTTTGCCTGCTTTGTTTTTAATGATGTACATCAGTGTTTATATATATTATAAACCAGTTTCACCATTATCAATCATAACAGTGACTTATTCAGTCCAGCAAAGAAACATCAGGCTCTTTTGTTTGGTTTTGCCACACTTGAAGGAAAAAGCCACTGAAGTGTTCTCAAGAAGCACTTGGCAGAGAGAGAGCTAAATTAAACTGTAAATAGAAATGGAAATGCAAAAGTAGAGTCATCAGTCACTGCAGCTTGTACAGAAGTTTATCAGTCAGTCCCAAGTTGGGAGAAGCCAGCAACTGAATTTGGCAGTTTTTCAGCCAATGGCAAAGGCATCAAGCAAAATCATAGGGGAACAAGGCACCTCGTGAGCCATCTCAGCCTTTCCTGTCACCAGAGCCCTTCTGCAGGAAAAAATTTTGAACTCAAAAAAGAATACATACACAAGAAGGAGAAACCAAACCAGCAAAAAAAGCAGACACCCCAACTTGAATTGCACTACCCAAGGCTTCCAGATTAACTGGTTGCCACTTACTTGTTGCCATGCCTTTCTAGAAAGGTAGAGGAGATTATTTGGCTCCTCAGCTCAAATTTTGTGCTTCAGCTCAAATCTCTGCCTGGGAGATTGAGGCCCCTGTGAACACCAGTGCCTCACTCACCACCACAACAGGACTGGAATTATTTCAAGAGGGTAATAAAAACTTTATTCTTTGCTGCCATCTGGTCAGCCAGCAGCTCAAACCACTGCATGCTGCCTTGATACTCACCCACTGTGGGACTCAAAAACTTTCTCAAAACACTGTGCAGAGGTCAAGCCCACAGACCTTTACCAGTAATATGCAAAAATACATCTACTGCCCATCTATTGCTTACATCAGTTCAGCAAGTGATGGCTCTGTATTCCACCTTTGCCCGGGCTGTGCCATCAGTCCCTGATCACTTGGGGTCTGCCTGCATGACTCAAGCACCAGCATTTGTACTCACACACAAACTGACACACATGACTTTGGCTTCCTCTGCAGAAGCACAAGCACTTCCCTAAAGTTTTCCCTGAACTCTGTCTTTTGAGGAGCTTCAGTTATACCTAGCAATCCTCTTTAATTCATGTTCTGCAGCTAAACCCAGCACCACTCCCTGCAGCTCACCAGCTGCCAAAGCCACCCTTCCAGCACCAGCTGCATGTGGAATTCCCTGCAGAGCAGCTCTCACACCCACCCTGCATTTTATAGAAGTAACTGGGAATAGCCAACTACAAATCATATTATAGTTGTGATAATATTACAAAGCTTGAAAAATTATCAGTGTATCACATTCTTGATTTACAGAATCAGTTTGGTTTTTAAACATGAACCAAGACCTGAGCTCATTCCTAAGCTTTATTGTACACTCCCTGGAAGGCCAAAGAACTGGAAACCATGACGTGCAGTACAGGGCAAAAATAAAGAGAGGAGAAGCCATGAAATACAGCCCCCTGGAGCTCAATTACTTCTGACTCATCCTCTCAAATGAGTTCTTTGCCTCCATAAATCAGAGGGAACAGAAGCAGTTGCACTGCTGAGAGAGGATAATTATTCTTGCACTGTGTGAGGGGAAAGCACACATGCTAATAGTGCCAGCTCATGAGTCTGTGCTGGTGTTGATAGGGAGGAAAACATGCCTTTAAACACAGAGGGGCCCACTGCAGCCTGTGTGACAGCACAGTCCCATCCACACACTCTGAGCTCAGGAGAGCCACGGTAGCCCCTCCAGCCTGCAATCCAAGAGCCTCAGGATGACACAGGGCATGGGGACCTCCACAGAGCAAGGTGGCTTAAACCTCATTTACATTCATCAGGGCTCATCCTGCTCACTTTCACCTGCCTGCACCAGGAGGGACTTCACTTTGGCTGTTCATCAGGGAATTAGTGGAGCATCCTGAAAAATTTGACGATTTAACATGTCATGCATTTTTCCAGGGCTTTTCTTTCAAAGCAGAGAACTTAGCAAAATTCAGGACATTGGTGACCTTTTCTAGCTATGTAGGTTTTCATTTAGGAAACACTGCTGGTCCACAAGCAGCAGCACACAAGAGAGAATGGGACTTTCCTGGTGCAAATGCCCTATCGAGCATGTAAGAGCACATTGTTAAATGTCTTCTTTTGCAGTATCCCATTCACATCACCAGGCCAGTGGGTTATTATAAGATATTGCAAATCTTATTTGCCTCAACTCTTTTGTCCTGGATTTATTAATTCTCAGATTTAGAGAGAATTTATTCAGCCTATAATTATCAGCTTATTTTCCCCATTACATTTTTTCATTACAACAATTCAGAAAAAGCCAATAGCAGGCAAACCTTTGAATAATTGAAAAAAAAAAATGTTCTATTTTTCAAATTTGGCCTGACAAAGAAAGTTACATTGTGGTTTTTCTCAGAGAGCAGAAGTCAACTTACTTTGGGAGTATTGTGACTACAGTGGTCCCACCAGCTACCTCAGCTACTCCTTGGAAAGTTCTTTTTGCCTGGCCAAGGCTAAATTTTTTGGCTTGCAGTTAACAGCAGGACCTCATGGGAACTAATAAATGCGAAAGAGTGGAGAGTAACGTGTGCATTCCTAACAGACACTAGTACTTAAAATTATCCAAAATTTCAAGGCTAGAAAAACAGAGGCAAACAATCAAGAAAAAGTGTTAGATTGTAGCCCAGTAACACAAAACTACAGTAGCAACCTCAGAGATAATTCGTGAAATGCAGACAACTAGATTAGAAATAAAAGAGACTTAAAAAAAAAAGCCTGACATGGTCCACAGCCCTATTACTGGCAGGCACTCAGATCCCAGAAACATCTCATTCTGACAAGGTAACACTTGCCCTAAGCAAGAAGAAAGATCTCAGCTTGATGCAACAACCACTGAGACCTTCAAGATATCTGTCCAGATTGAAAATTAAGTTAATTTGAAGGTTGTTCCCTCTTCCATAGCTTCCATTTAACTTTTGTCTTAACAGAGATAAAACCCAGATACTGTGCTTGGAAGTGTATCTCGTCTGCTTTGCTCCTTCAGCGTAAGAATGCCATGGCACAGGTGGTGACAAGAAGCAAAGCCAGTGAAGTCCACTGCTTCCCAGCCCCACTCTGAACAGATTTCAACAAAGTTGATGGAGCTAATTATCTCCCACAACAAGTTGGGTCTGCAAGATACCCAGGTCTCCCAGGTAATGCTTCTCCCAAGACCAAGTGCTCCATCAGGCTGAAGTTCCAGACTCAAACCAAGCCACAGGAATGGCACATGTTGCCAAATGGCACCTATGCCACGACAGCCAGACAGCCTGGGCTGAACAGCAGCATTGCAATTTCAGTACACACCAGCCAGGGAACAGCATGAGTTACCACCCTACTGTGGTACACACAAATCAAATCCATTTTTCTCCAGTCATGCACTCACCGTTTTCTCTCCCAGGACACCTTTCTGCCGATCCACCACTCAATTAACCTTTCATTAAAAGCTTCCTAGACATTTACAAAAAGGCCACAGCACCCATGATTGGAACTTTATTTCACATGCTCTGCTACAACTGCATTCCCCCCCCTTGCCAGAAAAACTCGCAATCTTGTCCTTCACCTGATGGAGCTGGACCACCAGAAATCACTCCCTTATTTACCTTCACCATCTCTGATGGTTTTTACAGACTGCTGCTGTATTTCACCTTAGCCCTTCTCTTTCTTTTAAGTTTCCTAAATATTCCTGGTAGAAAAACAACCCAGTACCTCTGATTTAACCCTACCCTGAGCCTCTTTCCAGTTCTCTTGGTTTGTTCCAGAGCCAGGAGATGAAGAGGAGGAGGCAGTGCAAACACAAGCTTGCACAGCTGCAGCGTGTTTTCTTCCCACTGCCTTTGCTAATAACTTCTAATATTCAATTTGGTTTTCATCACTGCTGAGCACTGAGCTCTACATTATAACCCAGAACCTCAAGCCCTCAGAGCCTCTTGGCATCTTACAGCTCATTGCCTTATGTACATGCAGAATTATTTTTATGTGCATCACTTCACATATTCCTACCCCGAAATTCATCTGTCATTTTAGCCTCCCATCATTCTGTTTCAGAATATCCTTCTGCACATCCTTGCACTTTGCCTGTCTTTACCACCCCAAGTAATTTGCTGTGTTGCCAAAACTTATTTCGTTTCTTTTTTATTCCTTTTTCAAGTCTCTGATTCATATTTGAAAGATAAAAGGTCTCAGCATGAGACCTTGCAGTATTCTGCTGGTGACTTCTCTCCACCAGGAAAGTGCATTATTTACTTGTACTGTCTGTTCATCTTCTTTTAACCAACTATTCTTCTAAAACCCTCCCTCTATTTTCTATTGCTGCTTCATTTCCTTAAACATCTTCTGCAAGGAACTTTGATTAATATCTTTGAAAAATCCAAACAGGCATTACCAACAGAGCACTCTGCTCCACATGCTTGTTAACTCCTTCAAAGCAGCATTTTGCCCCCTCCTTCTCCATGTGTGTTTGCAGCTGTTTTCACTTGAAAGCAAATTCTGAATTTCATGGGACACTATTGAGGGCAAAGCTTTTCTAGCTTCAGGTGTTTTAAAAATTCATGCAAAAGGAAAAATTATGTCCCAAGTGTCTCTTTTGTCATGTCACAGACACTTCCCGTACTCGTTTTCCCTTTATGTAAGGCCAAAAAAAAAACCTTGCCCAAACATAACTACCAATACTAATGCAAACCTTTTATCTTGAGTCTCTTTCCTTCACTGTCTCAGTACAGGGTGGCGTCAGTCTAGGTTTAATAAAGGCTTATGAATGTCTTATTGAAAATATTTGTTTGGGCACTGACCCCTGAAACAAATCCAATTCATCCAGTTGCTGATTCAGACAGCATTTCAGCTCCTAAACGCACAGATCCCTTTCTGCAGAGGCCTCCCATCCCTCACTGAGCTTTTCAAACCCCTTTATCACACTTCTCTTCACAAAGCTGTAATCAATTCGCATTTGCAGGGTAGGGCTTTCCAAGTATCCCCGGAGGGAACTAAATGCCACCATTTACAGTGATTTAAGTATGTCATTTCCATGGAGCCCACTGGAAATCCTAGACTTCATGTTAACATTCACTTCTTCACACAGCCAGTAAAAGTCCTGCTTTCAGGCACCTCCAGCAAGTTGATCTTGATGGGCAAAATAAATGCATCAAGTCGATACCACTCACGCTATTCAGCACCACAGACTCTGTGCCTTCCAGTCTGGGTACTGAAGTTTTGACTCCACAACACTCTGTGTTTCCCAGTTTTGCCTGTTCCACCCTAATACAAGACCATTTAGGCTCAGTTTTTGGAGATGGACTGCCAGTTCAGCAAATGTCCAGGCTGAGCCCCAGCACTCAGTAGGACAAAGCACTGTGGGATTATTCCTGTGCCATCCGAGAGAAGGGATGTAGGTGGGGAGCAAGGTAATCCCAAGAAGAATCTAGTGCTGATAAAACAGCTCCAAGAGAGTCCAGCAGGGAGAGGAAGAAAACCACCAGAACTTGACCATACCTAAGGGAGCTGTGCTAGCCCACCAGGGTGGCCGCACACTGAACTGATGTTTCTGCTGCTCCTACAGAAAGGCTTATGGATGCCACAGAGCACAGAAGGGGCAGATGGATGGGGATAAGCACTTGAAGCTCTGCCCATGCCCCAAATCCCACCTTAAATGCAAATCATTTGAACAAATTGTTTTTAACTTGAGAAAGTGTCTGTTGATACAAAATGCTGGCCAGTTAATTTCTGTTTGTTTTCCCTTACAATTACTGTACAGTCAAATCCTTCTGTAGAAATTGCCATTTTTCCCCTAGAGTCAGATAAAAGCATGAACCCAGAGCTCCATTCCAGAACCATTTGCAAGGAAACGTTTTACTGTGGGATACACAGTAGGGACAAAATCTTTTCAGAAATGTTTACAGCGCAGGGCAGGAACCTTTGTGTTAGAAACACACCTAAAACTGACCAAATAGAAACACACTTCTATAGCACAAACACAGAACAGCTGGGAGCAACAGTTGGTGTCAAATCTGGGAGTAGAGCAGCAATCTATACAGAGACTTTTCACACACATCCTCCAACAGGCTGACAATGATGCAGGGTTCAGAACTGGCCATAGGCTGTTATGTAATATCACCCTTTATTGACTCTCTCCAGGAAGATAATGCAGAGCAGGAAACAAAGTTTTCAGTATTTACAAGTTTCTTTAGCAAACTTCTACCTTTGACAATTTCACACTTGGTGTGCTGCCACACATGCAGGATTGAGTAATTACAGTGCTCCCCCTGCTTCTCTCCTCCTTTTTTAAGCTAATGGAATAATTTAATAAACCCTAAAAGCGAACATAAAATCTGCAATTTTAGCCAAGTTGTCCTAAACGTGCCCTTGGACTTTGCTCACACTGAAGTATTATGATAATTTGCATGTTCACATGTCCATGTTCAGCCCACAACCACACATTGTCTTCTGTGCCAGATGCCACAACCACCACCAGCAGAACCACGAGCGTGGCAGAAAACTCCAAGGAGAACAAAACCACTGTGTGTGTCAACCAGAGCTTGAAACTTCACCCCTACATACATTAGAAAGGAGAAGCAAAGCATCTAATTACAGACTCTCATCTGAATAAATTCCTTGAAATTCACTTCTGATGTATCACCTTTAGCACTTCATACACACCTCCCCTTCTATTTTTAATACCATCACTTTCTGAAAGTTCATGTACTTCATATGCTTTTATCAACAATACAAAAATATATTTTAAAAAAAAAAGGAAAAATAAAGGTAGGGTAATGTTGATATTTAGCCATAATGTCTACTTTACTAACTTCACAATTTGTCAGAAATTATCAGACACAGGAACCTTTCTACATTAGGAAGCAAATATCACGATTCAAAGAGGCTTCAAGAATATGCAAGTACATGTAGCTGTCAGACTGAGAGGAGGGGGCCTTGACCTTGTACCAGCACCTGCCAAGTGTTGGGATCAGGATGGATGAAAGGCATCCAGAGTATGGGAATTCAGACCCAGAGCAGAGCTTTATAGACCTCACAGCTTCAGAAACCAACACTACATCTCTCAGAAGTACAAAAAGCCCATTAGCTCTGCATCAAAGGTAAAAATACACCTAAACTTCCTTCCCCAAAAAGTGACAATTCCAGGACTTCCCACAAGAAGTGATTTTTCCCAGACTTTAAATGCAGATTACAATCAATGAAGATGATGGCAATTGAAGGAAAGAAGGGCAGCTCATCTCCCAGCCCATGAAATTGCAGACTGCCATCAGAAGCTATTTCCTTCAATTCAGAACATTCCCTCCCTTTTTCCCATTTAACAATGGGTCCAGAAAAAGCCAGCGACATCTGTCAAACCCAGATGGCTCACTTAGAGAGTGACTGTGCATCTGTTTATAGGGAAAGTGGTAGAATCAACAGAGAAGGAGTGGATATTTATGTATGTTGGAAGCTGCTCATCGCTGCAATGACAACTTGAACTTGCTCCCAGCTCCACCGCAGGACCAGAGAGATGCTGTTCTGCTAAGGAACCTTATTTGCAATGGGCCACATTTAAGAAAGATGAGATACTTGAGTGCTTGAACTGCTCCACCCTGCATTGCCAAGGTCTCACAACCTTCTAACCAGGAACTCCTGGTTACATATCCAGAATATCCTCTAGATATTATTTTCCCTCAGGAAAAGAGGGGGGGAAGAAATGGTATCTTTTCCCTCAGGAAAAGAATATCTAGAGGATTATTCTGTGACTCTGCATGTAGAAGCAGCAAACTACAGGTCCTGGGCCCAGTTGTAAATGAAATGTAATTCTGCCTTTTAAAAGAAAGTGGGGGGAAATAAAAAGGAAACATAACTCCATACTGAAAGAGTAATTTCCAGGGGATTAAGCTATTGTGCTATTTGCTTGTATCTGTTTTAGCTGTTGCTGGAGATGTTAACCTCACTACTCCCAGTGAAGCAATGAAAACAATTATTATGCTGGCAATGGGAGTTGCAGCTGAGAAGACATGCGTGTTAAGGAGGGAGAGAGGAGTCCACCACACTTAAAGCCCTTAGGAGTGTTACTGTATGGCCAGAAGTTACTTTTTTCCTAACCAAAACTTGTTCAGTTTGCTGGAAGCTGGGGAAGAGAATCAAAAGCTTCATGTGATTATGCTGGGACTCTGATCATGACAGTGGGATACAAACACCGATGTGCTGGCTGCAGACATCACCTAGTCAGGAAAAGTGGGGATCTGAATTGAATGCAGCTCCAACAGCTTCTCAAAAGCCCTTGTGCTGTCAGTGACACCAAGTATCCACACCCAAAGCCATTGCAAATTACATTAATTTAGTTCTTGCAAAAGGTGCCACACTGACAGAGTTCAAGAAGTGAAGCAGTTCCTATAAAGACAGAAAAATACAACAAATACCATTTCTTTCCCCCTCTGTCCAACTGTTGTGTGCCTCCCTGGCTCCCTGCTGGTAAGAGGATACCAGGACATAAATCCTTCCCTAACTCGCACTTATTTGCTCTCTAAGTTAAACAGAGAGGACTCTTTTGCCACTTTCACAAAGATCCAGTGTCACTCCAGGATTAGCAGCAGCCACACAATCCCAGGGATCCTGGATCAGCACAGCCACCCCCCAGCAGGCACTGGGACCCTGCCACCCCCAGCAAGCCTTCAGGCTCTGCATCTTCCACCAGCACAGGCTGTCACACCAAGCCAGTGACAGACAGGCAGGGACCTTCCATTACATCT
Source organism: Leptocoma aspasia (assembly GCA_013399835.1). Lineage (NCBI taxonomy): Eukaryota > Metazoa > Chordata > Aves > Passeriformes > Nectariniidae > Leptocoma > Leptocoma aspasia. The sequence goes on along the minus strand of VXAX01002322.1, from coordinate 49,094 downwards.
TGCCTGTTTCCTTGCTGATTACAAAAAGGGGTCACAGCAAAGACACTTGAGCAGCTTTGCTGAGTTCTGCACAACTTTGCAGCTCCCCATCAAGCTTTGAAGGCTGCTCTAACTCACTTTGGCACTGCTATTTTTGCTGCCAGAGCTGGGGATTGCTACGGGACTGTGCAAGACATTGCCTCTATAAAAAATGAATATTTCACAATATCCCCTCCCCCCTAATTTGCCAAAGAAACAAGTACTGCTGTATTTCCAGAAATTGTCTACTTTGAAACAAGACCACCAACCCACTGGAATCGGCTATCAGGCTCCTGCTCCATCCTTCCTCTTTCTCAGTACCAGGACAAAGGATTGAGCTCCTAATCAAACATTTCATACATTGAGCACAAATCAAACATTTCAAAGTGTGTTGCAACTGAGGCTATTTCTTCTGGCCCCTCTGTTCCTGAGCTGAGGTACAGGAGCTGTGGCACAGGCAGTTGTTCTGTACTTCTATCCCAGCTGCAGTCACTGAGGGCAGGAGAGATCCACCATGCAAATCCTTTGGGGCCACCCCACCAACACCAACAAAGAGCACTGCAGAGCCTCCTCTCCCAGCACCAAGTTACTTCCAGGTCCTCTAGCACAAGGTCCCCAAAAGCCACCAACCAACCAAGCCCACAGAGTTCAGATCCTGAACATGAACTTCACAGAAGTCCAAAGAGTTCAGGCCTGCAAGGTCAGGTCAAATCCAACTCAAAGAAACATTTCTTTTGTAAGTAAACTAAAGAGTTACTGTTCAGAATTACATTAAACTGAGAAGATGAGAATTCCATTAGCTAATCTAATTTAACCTGATCTGTTTGAATTTCATTATATGTGGCTGCACTGGAGACTCAGTAATGAGACTCCAGTATATTGGGATCTTGAAGGCTTCTAACTCAATCTCCCAACCTGATGCAGACAGCTGTAATCGTGTTAATTAGCTGAAGAACCTGTGATGTACTTCAGCTGAGCTCAGGGTAAAGAGAGAAAGATTAAAATGAAGCCAGATGAATGAGAAAGCACCACCCCACTTGCATACAATTTACAGGATAGGAGTAACATATCCTTTGTGTGCACAGATGTCTTCCCTTGACTCAGAAGGGGGAGGGCATCGCATAGGAACAAAGTGTCCCTGGGTAAGATCAGTTAATTAGTTTGATAAATTAAAGGATGAGACTGAAGGTAAAAAAGAATTTTCTTATTTAAATAAGCCCCCAGCAAAGTCCTGTCAGCCATTGGAAATTACACACCAAAGGTATTTTGGAAAACAATCAGATCATTGTTAATTCTAAAATTAGCTTATTTGGGTGTTTTTCATATAAAGAAACCATTGCTCTTACATTGTCAGCACTCTCACAGAGATCAAGAGAATGCCAGTTTGAATAAGCAGTGAGACAGCCTGGATGGCAGCTTTTGGTCCTGATCCCTGCTCAGGGGAGAAGGGCCCGTGTTGCTCTCTGCTTACACCACAGGCTCACAAACCAGGCACAAGCTCTTGATCACAGCATGTGTCAGAGATTTTTCTGTCAAAAAGAACCTTTGAGCTCAGCACCCCCAAAGGTAATCTGCAAAATAAGTGCTATTTGTTGCTGTGCTCATAAATGCAGTTGTACTGGAGCAGGGGAAGCACAGGCACGTGGGGAGTATCCAACTCTCACACCCTGACACCTGAGGAGGGCTGGCTCAGAAGCCACCGTGCATCTGAGCTGCTTCAGGTGATAAGGATGAGGATCCTCCAGCCAACAAGGCAGAAGACAAGACTACACGCACCAGTGGCAATTGCTAAGACTCTTCTTTGGATTCAATGCTTATGAGGTTTTTTTGGGGGGGTTACCCAGCTTCAGTAGTTTGAAAAGGGGGTGGGATGATAGAAAAGTGCCTGGACTCTCCCAAAAAAGAAGTTCTAAGGCCAGAGTCAGGCCAATTTCCTGACAAAATACATTTGTAAGACATACATAACAACCCCTTCAATTCTCTGCACCGTGCTTGCCTTTCCAGGTCTCCCACATCTTCTCAGGGAAGCCCACCAGGACTGCCCAGAGATCCTCTCCAACCCCGCTGAGGCCCAAGGCATCAATTCAGGCCAAGTTTTCTGCAGCAATGACACCCGCAGCACAAACAGACATCTCTGAAGGATCCAGCCATCCCAGTTAGCCTCTTGGCTAGTCTGCAAATGCATTACAGAAGCTGTAATGACTTGAGACAAAACCAGAGCATTGCAATGCTTTTCCAGCTTAAGGTCTTGTACTTTACCTTCACTGCATTCCCCAAAAGCCCCAGAGGAGCCCATTCCTGATGAGTTCATCAGGAAGACACAGAGGTACAAATCACCCCAGTACATTCTTGCCTTAATTAATATCTCCTTTGGAGCCTGCAGCCATGGAGATATAGAGCTTGGAAAGCAGTGCAGGAGCATGTTTCGTTGAGAAGGAACAGGATTTAAGCAGGGAGAAGTTTTGTAACCTTCTTCTGGCCTCTCCCCTCTCCCACAGCCCTACTGGCACTCAGAGCAACCTGTGGGACAGAGACAAAACCTGAGAGTAGCATCTGAACCCTTTGAGAAATACAATGTCAAACACTTTACAAACACTAAATGCACCCAAATGATGTAGGGAAGATCTTATTTACAGCTGGGGGAAAAATGGATAGAATTAATCCTGATGTCTGATAGAACAGTGGGTCCCACTTAAATACTGAACTGTTTCTGGTTGAATCTACTGCAGGCTTTCCCATTCTGTGCAAAAAAAAAGTCATATTGATTTCAGAATTGCTTTCAAACTACAAGTGCTAGCAATAAAATTAACTGCATGAACTTCAGGCATTACATTTCTCTTGCAATTTCAATTATCGATTAAGTACCACGGCTGAAGCATTAAGCTTTGAAATGTTAACAGTGATTATTACTTTGTTGCTATGGGGTTTAGGGGTCTTTTTTTTACTGGTGTTTGTTGGTGTTTTTCTGAGTTTTTAGAGTACTACTTATGTCGGATACCCTGGGAGCTGTAGTTCAAATGCCATCATATTCAATGTAAGCTGAGAAAGAAATTGTTATCAATTCATGCAAATACAGTGAGTTCTAAAAGCAAAGAGTAGATAAAACATCTTTTACTGGCCTGGCAGAAACAGCTTTGTAATTAGCAATGGATGGCCTTTCTGCTTTCAGCATCCTTGATCAGCCAGTATTTACAGGAAGAAGCTGCACACCACTCTGGGGATTTCAGCAAAATGAGGTGTCAGGAGTTTATTCACAGAAAAGCAAACAGATTTTCCCATCAGCCTGCCATGCCAAGTATGTTGCTGGCATAACTCCACTGGATACCCTGGATTTTTTCTAGAGAAAAATGCCCCTGGATTGTTAACCATAAAAAAAAGCAGATTGAATATCAGCTTTTCTACCTGCAGAACACCCACGTAATTCACAATCTTCACTGACAGAGTGAGAGCAACAGGAAATACAACAGACATTTTCCATAGGAAGAATGCAGCTCCATGACCTGAGGGCTGATCAAGCTGGGTACAATGTTCCCTTTGCAGGGGTGCTGCAGCTGCTTGCACTCACCTCCTGACACTGCCATCACAAATGGACAGCAGCTTTCAGCCTGGACACCCACATCTCCCTAACTGACACAGCAGAAACTGATCCCAGATGGGGAGCACTGCACTGGTTTATAATCTCATCACAGCACTGGTTTATCCACCATCCTTTTTATCTTTCTGGAGCAGGTTTGGAGCTCAGGTGGGAAAGTTGAGACATGGATGTGCTTACCAAGAGGGTGTCAGCACACACCTGTGAGAGAGGATGGACCCAGTCAGCAGAGGGTTGTGCTTTTGTTAATCTGCAGCAAGTTACTGCAAGCTGGAGCCATAAGGATTTCCAGTCTTGCTCCACTGCGTGCAAGTCACATAAAGCTCTGCTTGGCAGCTGCCTTCTGACAAAGCTGATCTCTGAAGGTTGGCCTCCATCACTCTAAGTTCTCGTTCTTCCTAAGCTAAGCTGATAAGCTGTGCTGAACATCACTTCTGAAATCACTCAGCAAAATCTCACAGTGGGGTAAACAGTTTCAAAATTATCTCAGTGACTTAGACTTCCCTCTTCCTTTCCCTTGTGCTGCACTGAAAACGTCATTTCCACAAAAATCAAGAGCCCATTTCCTCACATCTTTTCACGGTGTAAGTCTAATAAATGCCAGCTTGCTCACTGACTGCAAGAGCTGCCCCACATATGCTCTGCAGGCAACAGAATAGGTAGAGCTATATCACATCCCTAAGGGCATACAAGCAGCTGTAGCCCCAGCATAGCAGACCAGTGCTTTTCCCAAGAGTTTAAAAATACACTTTTTACTTTATGTTTGTAGGGTAGGAGACCCCAGATGCACATCAGGGCTCTAATGGGTTTTTATGCATCATAAAAATACACAGGGAAACTGGAGCAGCTTACAAGAGCATCCTATCTGAACATAGGATGCTTTTGGACATGAAACCCCCATGGCATGGCTCCAGCCAGTCAACCCCCGTAGCAGGGAGCCAGGATATTTCACCAGCTAGACCTGAAGTCAGCACACCAGGAGATGGTGCCGTTGCTAACAAGACCAGAAAGCTTTACAACTTCTTCACAGTGATAAAGTGAGATATGACATCCCAGAAGAAGGCCACTTACAGGCAAGGACTTGGGTGATAATATTGCAGCATGGATAAAAGGCAGAGCTCAGTCTTGGGTTCAGGAGAGAACCTGGGCTCACTCCTGGTTTATGCTTCCCACTTGCTCCAGCAGGGAAGAATTGCAGACCATGCCAGCACCCCCTCCTTCTACACTGTCTCTCAGGGTGGATGATTTGAGTCTAATCCACGAAACCTCATCTGTTTCTTAGTGATAAATCCAGTTTGGAAAACTAGCACTTTAGAAATTAGCAACGTCAGATCTCGAGGGTAAGCTGTAAATCTCCAAAGGGCAGCAGCACTCAGCACATCCCTGCACAGGCACATGGCAAGTGTGACAAGCAGGAAGCATTCCTTCAAAGGCTGAGTGTTAGATCATGAGTCAGGTCTGAACCCACATTCCCCTCTTGCCTCCTTGGGTTTCATGTTTTGCCTACTCCACAACTTGACCATTCATGCCCCCACAATATTTCCCTCCTCCCTAAGCACTTGGCCTTTTAGCTGGAGCCATGGGTACCCTGGTGATTTAGGGCACACACAAGGACAAATCATTTAAACCAAATGCAGCAGGGCTGTTGTTCTTGCACAGTTTACAGCTGCACTGTGGAACTCACAGCTGAAGGCTGGGGAGGAGGCAAAAATCACAGGTGGGATTCAATAGAGCATCACCAACTTGCAGCCAATTCTCAAGGAGCAGGACACCCAGCCAGGACTATGAGGCAGAAGCAGGGGAAAGACTGCACACAAGGAACAAGCACCCAGTGTACACATTGACACTGTCCCCTTTTCTCTGGCCATCCTTTAGTACTAGCAGGGATTAGATAACTGAGCTAGATGGTCTGACACTATCTTTTCTTAGTAGTGAGACCATAATTCAAGCAAATTTGTGTTCCCTGAAGACACAACTGACCATTTGAACACAGGTCTGTCTGGTAAGGGAGCAACCAACTCAAAACTGAAAAACCAACTTAAATAATCCCAAAAAACATTAGAACTAATACGAAAGTCTACACTATAGCTAAGCAGAGCAGGGGATTTCAATTTGATTTATCTGAGGAACATTAATACATCAATTAGCTCTGTTTCTCTGGGGAGAAATCACCTCATCATTTATATACTTTGTTCAGATAGTAGGGAGGGGGAAAATTATGAAAACACATGTGAAACATTTGGATGTGCCCAAGTACCAAAGACTTCATAATGAACACATTAGATTAGTGTTACTTGATGCAAAGAGGATTTTGTTTTAACTAGAAGCGTAACAAGGAATTATAGCAGCTGTGCCTGTCATTATTCTGCTTAGCCTGTTAATGGAATTAGTTTGCTAGAACCAAATTGGTTCAAAAGATTAATTAAAAACAGGTGCTTCTGTGCAGTAACTTCTCCACAACACACTGAGTACTTCTTGTGGCTAAACCACCTACACTCTTCCTTGTGACCTGCAGAAATTCCCTTTGCTCTTCTCTAGGATCAATAAAACAGAAATAAATTCAGAACACTGCCTGTGTGACAAAGCATGTTGCAAGGACCACCTTAAGGGAAAAGCCATGTCCAATGAACTAGGGAGGTTGATGTCTGGGGGCCTTCTCCAGAGGATGGTGCTCCCTTGGGAATGTCCTCCGTGTCACTGTACCTCAAGAGGTGGAGTCTTTGCATAAGACATCTCCAATGGGATTTAGAAATCAATGTGCTAGCCAACAAGGGCTGAAGTTCATTAGCCTCAAAAAAGGAGAGGGTGGCTTGAAGAAGCTTTCCAACAGTAAACAGAGAAGTTTTCTATTTAGAGGGTTTGTCACCATCTCTGCTGGTCACATGCAGCCCAGAGACAAGACTCCAGCCTGTGTCAGAACTATGCTGGCTAAACTTCTGCAGGCAAGGACTTGAAATGCTGCTCACACAATAAAACCCAGTCATGCCAAAATGTTTGTCTGTTAATTGAGAAAAACAAAATTTTTTGGGCCCAAGAATAGCCTAGGAAGCAGAGAGTCTTGCTAAACAAAATTTCACAAAAGGCCAGTTGAGAGTCACATAGCCAGGGATGCTTCATTCACATATGAATCCCTTTAAAGAGCAAATCAAAAATCCCTGGCCTGTGATCCTTCAAACCCTGCTCATTCACAAGCATTTAGGATTACAGCAGGGCGAGACTCTGCAAAGAAAGCAGGCTCCACCTCAGTATTTTGTCATGTTCCTCCTCATTCCAACTCCTAGAGGAGCAGAGGAAAGTAGAAAGAAAACACATTTGAAGAGTTATTTTAATTTTATTTCTAATTTGGGTCACAAGTGAGTTCCTCTTCTATCAAATAGTTATTAGGTTATCTCACATCTAATTCCTATGCTGACTCCTGCTTCGCTGTGTTTTGTTTCAACCTCTTTGTGGATTGATATAAAATCCTGATGTTTGGAGGGGATAGAGAAGTATACAACAGCTGCACATTCCTTAAACAGTTGCTAAACCCAAGCGCTATCACATGCCTAAAAAACACCCCACAAGCCACTTCTGGGGTTCTCCATGGGTCAGCATGACAGGATCTGCTATCACAGAGGGAAAGCCTAAGGGACAACAGTGCCCTGGTTTCACTTCCCTCCTATTACCAGCATGGAAAGATGAAATTCATAGTATTACCAAATCACTTTTTCTCTTCTTTTCTGAGACGTAAATCTATAACAACAAAAATGTGGTGCTTCAGTTTTACTTTACACCAACAGCCAGGAATCAACAGCTATTGACTTTGCAGAATAAACCAAAAAACATAAAGCACCCATGGACTGGAATACCCTACTGAACTCCTTTCCCCAGTGTTACCTGGGCCCCAGGTGTGAGCTGAGCAAGGCTGCCCAGCACCAAGCTGGAGTGATGCACTGGGAGCAATACAACCCTGGCAGCCCCCACCTCTGCACCTCAGCCTGCTGCTTCTGTGTGTCTCATGTCCTGCAGGGTCACCTCTCCCCAAAGCAATTACATCCCCCAGCACAAATCTCACCAGTTCCACAACCCCCGTGGGATGCAAAATTAACCCTCCCTTTGGCACCAGCCCCGGCTGGGGGAAGCCAAGCTTCACAGCCAAGCTTCAGGCCTGAAGTTTAAACAGCAGCTGCAGCAGCTGCTGGCGGTTCTCATTTCAGCAGGGAGGTGAGTAATGCTGCTGCAGTCACCCACCTGCCACCCTGGGGCCAGGGAAGCAGGAGAGCCTGGTTAAGGCGGGCAGCAGGATCCTCACAGCTCCTAATGACAGACACACCCCCATGGCCAGGCTGCAGCCCAGCTCCAGTGCTGACAGAGCCTGCAAGACGCTCAAACCAATCAGTCCTCTTGGGGTTGCTAACATGTTGTCATTAAATTCGACTGCAAGGCCATGGGAATACCATTTTCCCAGAAGAACCTTCATGCTATGTCTATTTTTCCCCAATGCAGATTTCTTTACCAGGGTGAGCACAATGCACAAGGCTCTGGATTTGCTCAAATTACCTTGCTGAAGCAGTACTGCTGCAAGAAAGTTGCATCTCTCCATAGAGGTGCTGCAGATGTGCTGCAATGGCTACATTGAGCCAATTTCCCTTTCAAAGTGCACAGTCTGGGAGGGGAATTTTGAACCCATTTGTACAACAAACCTTGTCCTTAAGCCTCTGTCAGTGGGCTGCATCAATCAGACCCACTCTGCAAAACACCTTGAGGTAACATGAAGGAAATACAGGGTCCCTGTGTGAGAGGGGGTCTCCTAGCTGAGAAATCTATAAGATAAACTAGACACTTATAAGAATATGGTCTAGCCTGAAAGCAAAAATACAGCTTTAAAGAGCAGCATCTGTGCCTGGGGCAGACAGGACTTCCACAGCTCTAGAATGAGCTAGGGCAAAGACAAGCTTTTTACTTATAGCCATATTCTAAGCACATTCTGTGAAGAAATCCCACAAATTCAGCCCTGGCAGTAGAGAACATGCAAAACCACCAAAAACCAGTGCCTAGTGCCTGTGCCTCAGTTTCTACAGTGCTCAGTGCCCATCGAGTCCAACAGCATCCTGCAGCCTGTTCTATGGAGAAGCAGGACCTTCCCCTAAAGAGACTGCACAAATCTCCCATGGCTTTTGCTTTAAAACCAGTCTTATGAATCTTGGGAGCATAAAGAGAGAAAATAAATTACTGCCCAAGAATGTCACAGTTGTGCTGGGAATATATATTTGCTCCTGCTCCACAGGGAATATAGAGGTCAAGTTTAAAAAAATTAATGATAACAAATATTAGTGAGAGATCAGAGGGATTTTCTGTGGTCAGGGGCAGAGCACTGTAACTAAGTACATTTCATATTCTGCCAAGAAGCAAAGCACAAGGATGCTTGCAGCAGGATCTGTGCGGCTGAGAAAGAGATCCTGAAAAACACTGAAGTTTAATGAAATGAAATTGCATTTCAAAACCCACCCAATCCCTCTTGCATGACCACATGGCTCCCTTCCTGCATGGGTATGCTCACTTTGTGCATGTGTGTGGTTTGTGGTCCATCTCCTGCCCTGTTTGGGAATTCCTGTTGTTTTGCAAATCCCCGAGTATGATAACACTCCACATTGCCCTTCTTCCCCGTCATTAGCAATCCACACAAGATCACAGGAAGGTGGGTCTCATTGCTCTCAGGATCCAGGCTCCCAAATCCCTCTGCCCTTCCCAAACCTAACAGGTTCATTTGCAACCAAAAGAAAAAAAAATATTGTATTAAACATTTGAAAACAATATCTCCGGAGACAATTTTTACAAAAAAGCTCAGGTTCAAACTGAATGCTTACTACCCAGCAGTGGATGAGCAGTTCCCACACAGCCAGGTCCATGTTAGTGATTTTATTCACTTCTTTCATTTAATCATCTCTTTATGAAATGCAGAGTTGCTAACCACATTAATGTCAGTATGGAAAGCTCACATCCTTTTGCTCTCCTCACAGAGAACTCCTGCTGGAAAATACAGTAGGATAAAAAATAAATTAAATACTGCACCAGCAGTAGTTACTTTAGGCCTCATTTTTCCCTTCATTTTTTTTCTACAGTCCAGTCTCTCTGTCTTTTTCTCCCTTCCTGCTCCACATCTTCACAGCTAAAATAGGAAATATCTACTGAGTGCACTCCTTGAAATGCAGTCGCTGATTTCCCTGATCTTTTCCTCCACAGGATAGAACTATGTTTTCCAGATAATTAGAGATGCACTTACAGTGACAAGAGAGTGCTGTGAAGACTTTTTAAAACTAAATTAATAAACCCAAACTATGTCCTTTTCAAGCAAGATGACATTTTTCAGCTTAAAGTTTCTTTCCCCCAACCCGTTAGAACATCTTGGCCCAATATTCCAAGGAAACTCACTTGTGGTGGTTTTTTTTGTGGCAAAATCATGTTCTTGGTTTTCTAGGGGGTTTTGGTTAAAAAACAGCAACAAAAAACTCAGGGAGTTAAGTGTACAAAACATGAAAAAAGTTTCAATTAAGGGAGTTAGGTAACACCCATATGTTTCATACTAACATTCAGCAAGCTCTGCACTCAGTGTTGGAGATTCTTAACCCCCCTTCCCTCTCTCTCTGGGCTGAACCTGCTTTAGGGGATGTTGCCCTAAATGCTCAGAATATCTTCTAGCACATACCCACACCAGCAGTCCCCCTGCCTTCTCCATGTTTTTAGCATTCTCATGCTGTTTTCATCATTTAAAGGAACTTTTGACGTGCATATAGGTGGCTACATACACCTCACACAGGTACATACTGCATGTGGCACATGCTCCTCTCATGCCACATCATCTCTGCTCTGCTTCCTTCCTCTGCCTTGATGGTGGTTGGCAACACACTGGTGATCCTGCTGTACAAAAACACTCCCTGATGCTAGAGGGTTAAGAACATTATAAATATCTTTTTTTCTCTCCTTCATTAACTTCTCTACAAGTACTTCTCTTTCAACAACACTAAAATAATCAAAATCACTTTCCAAATTTTTTCACTCATTAAAAATCTAAATGCACTTTAACAGTGAGCAGAGCACGCCAAATTCAATTTTTAACAAATGAACAAAATTCAGTGTTTTGAATTCACTCATTCTTTGCTATAGCCTTTCCAGAAGCAAAATCTATTTTTAGATGCAAATTATTTTATCTGCTCCACCTAACATCCAGACAAACATCTGGGCTGTCCCTTAAAATTTCTTTTTCCCTGCTCAGCTTCCACAGACAGAGGAAGATTGTATCATATTCACTTCTACCTTCTGTGTCTTTCAGGGTACCTTCCCCTCCCTCACTCCCAAAGGCTTTCAATAGCCTTTTGTCTGCTGGTTCATTGGTTCAACTCTTCCTTGCTCAGCTTTCCTCAGCTGTTCTGCAAGATGTCAGCTTCACTTCAGCCAGCCTGGCCCACTTCCAACACTTTCTTGAAATATGTCAGCCTAAGGCTGCCCTGTCCCTTCTGACACACTGCTCTGAGATGTGGAGCTTACCAGTCTTCAGACAGTTGGATTTTACAATCAGCTGTTTTAAGATGACCTCAGTTTCCACCAGTAACTCCATTCTATAAAAGGTGGATTGGGCATGCCCACCACACCCCTCTACAAACAATCACACAAAGGAGTTTTTGTGGGTGGTTTTTTTTTAAGCCAGTCACTTCCCTTTATGTCCACAAATCCCCTCCCATTGATGGTCTTGAAGTTCTGCTGGCTCCCACCTCACCACCTGATCTGAGTTCCTATTCCTTAGCCGTGGATGCACCTTAGAGGTCCCTGCACACAGGGTTTCTCCTTGGCCACTTGCCTCTTTTCTTGCCTCTTGGGCCAATGACTTGGCTCAGCTCACTAAGCCCAAGTGCCATTCTCCCACTGCTTTTGCAGGCATCACACAGCTGCAAAGAGAGATAATAGGGCACAATAAAGATTCAGGGTTGCTCCAGGCTGAAAGAAGAGGTAGATGACAGAGGGAAAAAAAAGAGCCTAGAAGCCCTTGGCAAGGTGAACTCTATGAAGGTTTGATGCCCCTTAGAAAATAATTTCCATCACACATGTGTCTGGCAGGAGAGGCAGTGCAAGAACCCAGTCTGGGTCCTCAGGGCCCAAAGATGATTCCTGAAATCCCTTAAAGACAAAGATCAGAAGCAGAGATAGTAAACTATGAGCAACCTCCTTTTAGGGGCTCATGGGATCAGCCTTGAGTACCAGGCCATGAACAGCCCCACAAGTCCCTGTGGGCTTCTCTCTTTGTTTGTGGGCTTGTCACTGAGTGGCACATCTGCACATGATACCTCAGCTCATTGAGAGGGTGCTCCCATTAGGAAGGATGTAAACAGAGCATGAAACTGTCATCAGAGGCTATTAATGTTTTCTTAATATGTGAACTGAGCTAGAAACAGAGCAGAAAATTTAAAAGCTTGCATGCTCATAAATGGTGCCTCCTTTGCTCATCCTCTGCTACCCAGACTTTTGAGGATGTTAGAAGAAGGGGGTGGAAGAAGGGGGATATTCCTTGTCTTTGCCTTTGCTGCTGTCACTGCAGTTAGTCCATGCAATCCCAGCTGGTCCTCTCTTCTATCACTCAAAACCGGAGAAACTCATGTTAACACAGGATCTTTGCTCACTTAAATGGCAAGACTCCTTGCTGGAGATCAACAAGCAGCCCTTGGGGCATGGGACCTGGATGTTTTTTGGAAGATTACATCATTACAGACCACTGCCTCCAGTTTGAGGCCTAAAACAAGAAAAAACAATGCATTTCTAGGCAAAAGTCAGAATTCCTAATGACTGATTTCATAATGACCACCTGAGCAGGTTATTATTCATCTAGGGCAGCAAGTAAGCCAGTGCCATTCTCCACCAGGCTGTGGGCACATGGTCACCCAAGGAAGGGATGGCAGCAGTGGGGCAGAGCCATCAGGCTGAGCCACCAGGGATGGAATTTATTGTCAACACAAGGCACAGCCCAACACAGCAAAGTTCTGCTCTGGGAAAAGGACCGGAGGCAGAGATGGTAAACTGTGAGCAAATTCCTTGTAGGGACTAATGGGAACATGAGATGGGATTTCCTGAACCCCCTCAGGGCTTGTCTTTACATAAAAGCTGCTTGAGTTTAATTACAATCAGTTACATTAGCTACATCAGTCGATTTAATTAAATTGCAAGGACACTCATAAGTTGATTTAACTCTGTCTCAAACGGATTTAGCAAAAGTTGGCAAGAAACTAAATCAACATAAACCAAGATTAAATCAACTGAAGAGCATCCACACAGGATTTTGCAGCAATTTAGTAAAAACTGATTTGAAGACCCATTTTAAATGAAGCAGAGTAACTCAGGCACAGAGAAAGATGAACTGGGATGAAAGCAAAGTGCCTAGCACTCCAGCAGCCCTGTCTAATAGACTTGAGCTGTGAGGAAAAAATCCCAAAACCCTCCCTTGCCTCCACATCCTGGAGTTGGCATGTTATTTTAATCCACATATAATTTACTTAATTCGTGATCTTCAGACATGTTTGCCCAACAGAGCTCAGCAAGCAGCTGCCATTTCTGGACCAGGCACACAGGCTGGAGGTCACAAAGCATCCCCTATACAGCAGAAAGCTGAATGGGGAGAACACTGGTATTTGTTAAGACAATTTTTAAAAGGCTGTGAATTTGTGAGCATAAAATCATCTATTTCAAATTAATTACCAGCTCTGAACACACCATTTGTCTAACTGGTAGCTCTTCGCACTGAAATTTTCAGTACTAAGGGGGGTCACACACAGGTGGACAGGTAACAAGACAGTCCTGTTGCAGGCAGGTTGCACAGCCCTGCTCAGTCCTGCAGCAGTAGCTCAAGGAGATGCAGTGAACTCTGCACATCTTCAGCATGCATCTGAAACATCTTATTCTGTACCGAGAGTAGAGTGATAAGAGGGTAGAAATGCTGGTTTGTGCATGGAAAAACCAAGTGGCCACTGAAGCACACTGCTCCATGCAGGCAGCTCCAGGTGAGTTACCCCATTCCTGGCAGAAGTCATCGCAGAGACACCCAGTAAGAGCAGAGCCCAGCAAAGATTCATAAACACATCCCTTGATTAAATTTCCTCTTTTCAGCTCCAGGCTTGCCAGGACTGACCCCTCCCAGCCAATACCAACATCTTGCTTGCACTGTACTAGGTTATTTTTTTCACAGCTGCATTTAAACTTGTCATCACAAACCAAGCACCTCTTCTGTGGGACCAGAATGGTCCTAACCGCTTTCCCAGCAAACCAAGTAATTTATGATCAGCTTAATGATACTTTTTATACTGCTGTAAAACTAGGATTACAGTTCAGTGACTAGTAGGAGTTAAAGTAAAGCTGCCACCGTTTCCTTAGTGCTTTGATGATTATTATAGCAGTCATATGCTGAGAAATGATGAGCCTGCCATAAAGTTTCAAGATCACTTTTTATTTCAGTGAGGAGACATTTCCAAGCCCAAGCTCTGTAGAAGGGAAGAAAAAGAAAACTCACACCCTGAGAACAGCAGTTTAGAAAAGAATGAGTTTCCACACCACCTCAAACTACTCCAGCCAAAACATGTCCCCAGATCATAAAAACAGCAAAACCTCCTTGCAGAAAAATCCCAGAAGCTGCAAAGCTTCTGGCTGTGAAGGGATTCTCTCAATCCTGAAAGGAAGGGCACATGGTCTACTAAACCATCAGAAAACAGGTCCTGTTACAGCTTTGCAACCTGGACAAATCTCTCCAGCTCCCCACAACCTACCTATAAGATGCATCCCACTGCTTTGAAATATTTGTTGGTAATAGGACACAACAGAAATACTGGGAAGCAAGCAATGTTAGAAATAAGACTCAGCATGCTGCATAGATTCAATTCAGTTTAAACATAATGAATGCTTCAATTCTAGTATTTACACACATTTACATTAGAAGTTATGCTTCCATATTTACTGTTCTATGAGGGTTTTTTTTAATTTTATAGTTTACAGTAAAACTAGTACCTGGAAAGTTTTGAGATTTTTTTCCATGAAAATGTTATTTTTGTCTCTGGCCACATTATGTAAGATCAAGTCTGCAGAAAGACAGCAGCAATTATGCACTTCTTAGCCACACAGAGCATGGCTCAGCAGCTGGGTCTTTTGTCAATCCAAATTCTCAGTAGTAACAAATCTGCTACTCCTAGGAAGGTACTCCCAATAGTGTTTGGTTTGCAGCACACTCCTTACTTATCCTCGTGTCTTTTCCTCTCCTAGAAGGAGATTCATTTAACTCCATGCATTAAAAAAATCCTACCCAAGCAGGAAAAACTAGAAAAAAGAGCACAGAAGTTGTATTTTGCCTGTGGGTGATCTAAGGGATGTATGAGACGTGGGCCCAGGCATGGAGCAGTTCAATGGACTGAACATTGTGTGAACCTCTCAGCCACAGAGGTCAGGCTTGACCTGCTGTCACATGTCTATCACCTGAAGCCATTTCACTGATTTTCATGGAAGATTTACCAGGCTCTGAAGGATGAAGGACTTTCATGCTGCTGATGGAGGAAGCTATCCAGGCCTTCTTCCCCATTTGCAGCAAAAAGCTCTAGCCTTCCTTCCTCGTTACAGATGTCATTAAAAGGGGAAAGACAAAGATGACACTGTGCACAGAAATGCTCTGCTGCCATATATAGCAATGCCATTTCTTAGCATCTCTGTTACTGCAAACAGCTCACCCCCAAATAGCAGGGGATGATGCACTGCACTGAACAGGCTGGTGGCAGCTCTGTGTAGTGTCACATCTCAGCTCATGGGCATCAAGAACTGAAACAAGGGACCAAAAATAGAATATCTGAGCACTCCAATTTCTGCTTCCCCAGACTGGCCATTGTGGTACACATTTACTGATATCTTTTCTTACCTCTTTTTGGGGTAGGTTCCCTGTTTTTTCTTTCTTTCATATCAGAAAAGCTTTAGCATGTCATTAATTCTTCTTCCATCCTCTGAATACTCACTAATTCTGAAACATGTTTTCTGGTATGGAGTGACCATCACCCACGGGTCCAAATAAGAAGTTCAACAGATGAACACAATATGTATCTTGACATAACTAGATTAGCTATTTCAGCTACCACCTACCATGGGTGGTTGTGTTTAACACCCCAGAAGCCTGCTCTAGTAAAGCTAATCTCTCAGGAAATCCTGGCAAGCCATAACCAGAGGAGCAGACTGCTGCAATTAACAGCAATTTCATTCCCTCAGCATCACCCAGGGGTCATGCTCACAGTCACTGCAAAGGCACCCAGCAGGGTGACAGGGGCAGCCAGCACATGACCCAGGCATCTCCAGCATCCTTTTCTGTGTGGGCCTCATGCCTGGCACCTTCCCAAGGGGCTTGATTCTTTCATGCCCTCCTTGTGCAATCAAGCCTTAAATATCAAACAGCAGCCTTCCTACCTCTTTCCCCAGGGACTTATTTCATTGTTTAAGCGATCCTCCAGCACAAAATGCAAGGAGCTGTCAGCAGCACAGTTAATACAGTCATCACCCAAAAGCCAGCAGCCCTGTTCTGTGCAGATATTTCTAGGCTATTAAATAATCTTTGACAGGATGTGAAGGTGGCAAGGGACTGAGATTTGTGTAAAAAAACTCCACCATACACCCAAAAGACCTGAAAAGAGGGAAATTAATTATTAACAGTCATGAAACCCCCAAGAGAATAGCAAGCAATAGTTTGCTGCAGCCTTCTGCAGGAGGTACCAAACAGCAATGAAAAACTGCTTCCATACCATACTAAGGATGGGAAGCAGCAGCACTGACTGTCCCTTCAAGGCTGCTGCCCCTTCAGCAAGGTCCATTACTGGGTCATTTATCCTGGGACATTTGGCTTGCACTTTCTCAACAGCTAATCTTGGCTGCAAAGTGAATGTTCTGCTAGCAAATTCTATCCTAGTCTTGCTTCCTCCAGTTCCAATTAGGTTTTTCTGCTGTTGGCTCAGAACAACAAATCTCAATCACAAACCCAAAGGCATCCCTTCCTCCTCATTAATCCCTTCAGAAGGGAGTCAGTGGCACAGGGCTGAAGGACAAGCCTTTATTAAATGACAGATGTCATAAATGACATGGCAGGGCAAGCCAACCACAGGGCTGGGTGCAGGCACTGGCACTCACATGCCAAAACCCTGGGCACTGTCCCCCAGCCCCACCCACCACCCATGCAGAGCTGGGCATCTCCACCTGTGAGCTCAGAAACACAACAGCCCAGCCTACCTGGAACCACACTTCTAGGATTTAGGAGCAACACTTACCAGGTAACATGTCCAGCACCACAGCATCCTGGCCATTGGTGGGGCATCCATGAGGAGAGGCACCATGAGCTTTGTTAGAGCCAGCACAGCAGCAAAAACTGTGGTCCTCCTGCTACTGAACATGCAGGAGCAGCTGGGTGCATGACAGAGCTTGTTTCTCCTCATGGATGGGTCCATTTTCAGATATATTTCCCTGAAAATATACTAACACAGACAAACCTACTACCCTTACAGAGACTCAGTATACTACCAAGAGAATAAAAAAGGTCCCCATCTGCCTCCCAGCTAATCCCATGCAACCAACTCCTGAGCTCTCTAACCTTCCCCTTTCACACACAGACTTCCCTGGGGCATAAAGACAACAGAAATGTATTCACTCTTCACTTCAAGGTGGATTAAAACGATAGGTTACAAGCTGAAAAACAAAAACAACTAACCAAACAAAAAAGAACTAAAAAAAACAACAACAAAAAAAAACCACCAACAAACCAAACAAACCAACAACAGCAACAACAACCCATCAGCCCAAACTCTACTACTTTTCAGTGCTTGGTCACAGATTTCCAACATAACATGGAGAGATCACGCTGTTATTGCACACAGTGTTTCAGGGTCAGTCCCTGACTCAGCCTGGCAATGCCTGGGATAAACACCCAGCTAAAGGCTCCCAAAATCCAGCATTTCTTGAGAGGAGAGAAGAGGCTCTGCAGCCACCACGTGCTCAGCAAAGGGAATGAACAACATGAGACCTCCTAGCCTGTGGATACCTGACTATATACCAAGCAACTTGGACTTGAGAATCCCCCCTGATATCTTGTTCCCCTAATCAGCTTTTATTACAAAGGAAAAGCCAAGCTCAGCTTTCAGGAGAGGACAGAGGTGACAAGGAAGAGAAATAACATGAGAGAGGTGGCTTTTTACTGGGCATCCCTTCTGACCTCCTGCTGACAGGTTGAGCTGTATGATAGCATTTGCTGCCATATACCAGTGCAGAGGGACTGGTTCTGCTTTGTGGGCACATTCTTCCTAAGGCAGGGTCCTCATCACCCCACCACAGCTTGCCTGCCCTTCTCATTTCATAGCGGAGGGGGAAGTAGCAAAGCACAGGGCCTTTTGTAAAAGAAGAGCAACAGGAAAGGATGACAAGGACTGGAGCCACCTGCAGACACACTGCTTTTCCCAGTCAGCCAATATAGACTTTCATCAATCCATTCATCACAAACCAACCAAATACAATACAGGAATTAGCTAAAGAAAAGCTCCTCATCCTGCCTGCATCCATTGCAGTGGGAATTATGCCTGAGAGATGCTCTATATGCTTCCCTTAAGCAAATACAGAACACTGACATGTGCTAGATCTGTTCAACCACAGTGTCATTTACAGCTTCCACCAGGTGCTAAACACTGGGGACTCCCATAACCCAAACCAGTAAGCATGACTGTAGGGAAAGTTGTTAGAGAAAAAGGGTTAAAATACAAGATTAAGAGAAAATTTTCTTGTCCCAGAAAGTGAGCTGTTTTCCCAGCCTCCTCAAGAAGTGCCATCCACGTGCCCTTGGACAGGGCTGGCTCCTCTTCTGTCCAGAAGGCTCAGATCAATACCCAGGAATAGCACTGATCAATTTTTAAGGGGAATAATGGCCATCTCACCCCTTCACTAAACAGCTGCACACACATTACTTGCAGTTGCTGCCAAACCCCTGAAAGATTCACTAGGGACCACACTAATCAATTTTTATTTCTATTAAACTGATGCCTGCAGCATGCTGGACGAAACACAGGCAGAAGGGACTACCCTAAATGAAGATCTTTAAGAGTCAGCACAGCAGGGATTTACACCAACTAGTTGGTCTTTGGAGTAGGCCAACAAAGATGAAAGGGGCAACCTGCCAGTCAGCCAAGACACTGCTCCAACTTGGGACACCAAATGTTTCCATCATTCCTTTCTCTCTGCCCTTAGCCACCATCACAGGCCTTCTGCTTTGAAAGTGAGATCTCTGAGGACTTGATGAGCAAGTTTAAGATTTAATGGACTGACTGGCATATCTGAATCACTGATCACAGCCTCCACTGAAGAACAACTCAAATTTCACTTTTATCCAAATTTCTAGTTCTATTCTCTCCTGCCTCAAAGTCAGCAGAGGGGATTCCTGGCTGGAGACACCCAGCCTCTCTGGATGTCTTCACATGCCTCATCAAAATTAGTCTTACAGAGGGTTTGGGCCTATTTGTTCCACCCATCACTTACTACCAACCACGCCTGGCAGTGAGGGTGTCTCCACCTGAGGTGGTCAGCCCAGCTTCCCCCACAGCCAAAGAGGGAAGCAGCCCCTGCAGACATGCTGCCCATGGATGTACTAGGGATCTGGACAGGGCAAAAGGAGATCAACCACTGGCTTTCCTTCTACAATGAAGAGGGGGGGCAGATAGGCAAAATTAGGCAAACAAATCCCATCCAACAGCATTTTCACTTGCAGTTTGCCAACAAGGAGAGCTGCCAGCCATCTGCTTAGAATGAATTGTTGGGGAAATATAAAAAAAGAAGCCAGTAAGTAAATAATGCTGACAGCAAATGAAAACTGACAGTACTGTAGCTACATGTGTGTGATTAGCTATAAAGGATGCTGGTGCATGTGACATCTCATAACCGTGCACAAAAAAAACTCCCCACTAAGATGGAAAGTGTTATCAAAGAGGTGGCAGAGGACTGAGGTCCAGATGATGCCTTGGAGTGGCTACCTAGAACAGAGGCTAGACAGAGTTAGGAGAAAAAAGTGGGTACTTATTAAAGGCCTTCAATAGATACACCTTGGGCAGTGCAAAGCCTCACAAAGGTTACACTCAAGATGGACAAGGGTCACGAGTTTTTCAGACAGATATAAGTTTGGTCTATTTGCATATCAGGGGTTAATTCTCCAATTACAGCTTCAGGTAAGGAAGTCTTATTCCCTCAGTTTGCTCCTTCCCGATTCACTTTGTTTATACTGTTCAGGGCCTGAGGCAGAGGGTGTCCTTGGTTCTCAGGCCCAGAAGGATTGTTTTGTCTGACCAAAATGTGAAGAGAGGTTACTAACTCTCTATATGGAGTTCAGAGTTACACACTAGTGCAGCACAGGATCTGAAAAAATATAAAAGCTAAAAACTTAAGGTATCACAGACAAGTTCAGGCTGGCTGGCTGATGATGCTCAACAGTCAGATACAAAGACAATCCTACACATTTCTTTCTGTTTGCCTCTGACCTGAGCTGTAAATGTATTTCTCAAGAGTTTAAGAATTTTACAATTCTTATTTGAGTAAGGAGGCAGGGCAGGGTGGCTCATTTTGGAGGTCAGAATAACTAAATCATCACTGACAAATTCAAATTATCAAGCTGTAACAATATTTCTAAAAGGTACTCCCACATCTTTTTATCATAAGATAAAGCCAGAAGTTTGCATTTCTCTTCTTGCATTCCATCCAGACTTGGTCTTCTACTGCCTCATTTCTACAAGACACAGCCTTGAAGCTCTAGAGAAAGCTATATAGCTTCTTATTTCAGGTCACAATGTCCATCAGAGGTTTGGGACCTCAATAAAGATGGCATAAGGGCTTAGCAGACAAGAAGCCATAAAAATGAAAAAACTCCCCAGAAGAGGTCTGTATCAACCTTGATAATACCATGAAGTGAGTCACATTAGATACTCCAGCATCACCATGCCAAGAGCAGAAGATAGGTGAGCTTTCAAGTCCACTGTGACCTGCCAAACACTTTGAGTAAGTGCACAGGCAGATCAGTGAGACAACCTGGCTGGCAGCTCTCTTCAGTCACAGTGGCTCTGGACAGGCAAAGGCTTGATCCATGCAGTGTGGGCTGCTGTGCTCTGGTACTGACCTCAGAGGTGACAAATGCTCCTGTGACAGGTTAGATGAGACTGTGGACAGGGAGGACTGAAACACCCACTGGAAGATGAGGCCAAGGTGGTCCCAGGGCACAAAAGGGACAAAGGCCCTGAGAACTGTTTGCAACTCCATGTCAAGAGAGACACATTGCACTGCTCAGTCTCCCAGCCAATTCAAACAGCTTCAAACTGTTATCCCCTCTTTTTACACCAAAATCTTCCTGCCAGACTTACGTAGTTTGCTGCTAAAGAACTCTCATAGTGGGGAAACTCTACTTCAAGGTTTTTAATGCCTAAATCTTGTTTCATTCCTTCCCCCAAATCAACAAAAAGAAAACCAAAACCCAAACACCACCAACCTGAGAACTAAAAGAGCTGTTGCTGAGCTGCTTGCAAGGATTTATTTTGCATTTCAGAGTTTATTTCAGTACTCAGGTGCTCCCCTATTTGCTTTGCTTTTTGCAATGCAGTGATTTGTGCTGCTGGAAAATGTATCCACTGCAGAGGCAGCACTTGGAGCAGTTCGAAGGTGCTTTGCTATTCCCTTTCTTCTTTTTTTTTTTTTTTTGATGGATTTCTGGTGCTTTGCCTGAAACAGCCTATGCATATAGAAAATGTAAAATGACAGCTTCCAGGGACTCCCTGCTGCAGGTGCTCAGGATAGAGGTAAAGGGAGTTAGAAAATTCACAGAACAAAGGTGCCTAACTGACTTCTCATCCCTCCACCAGGTTCAGCTTCTGAGTTCCTCTCTGCTCAGGAGCTCTTACAAGTGCTTTGCCCTTAAAGTCCATCTGTCAATCTCTCTCCTCCAGAAGCACTTCAGCATATTCCTCCTCCAGATGTCTTGGGATTTCCCTCATTGCTCACTGACAATGGCATTTTGCCTACTGCAGCTTCTGGCCCTGGCCAAGAAGATCAGTGCCAGTACTTCTGCTCATCTGATTTGCTGTGGTCTCTTCTCCTTCTCCAGCACTGATATTTATCCCTCTCACACAAATGCAGGTAAGCACTGTCATTCTGGAAATCCATTGTGAGTTTTTCAGTGACATCTCCTCCTGCAGGCTGGAGAAACTCAGGACACCTCAGCCCATGACCATGCTGCCATCTGAACAGCAGTTGCATGCAGAGACATCTGTAGTAGCAATGGCATTCCAGGGTGTAGCTGGTTAAAACAGAGATACACTTATGCTTGTTGTGTCCCTTGGGATAAAGATTGTGATGGCAGCCATCACTGTTGGCAGAAAGAGGATTTCAGGATTTGAACTGAAATCTGGCAGTACTCACACAGGTAATGCAGTGCCCCCTCCAGCACTGCACCACTGGCAAAAGCTGGCAGGTAACACTTCAGCTGCTCACAGAAGTGCTTTAATGTGACCATTATATATAATTTTATATATACCCCACTATCAGTTATTGAGAGAGGGAAAAGCAGCAGCCTCCCAGAGTACTCAGTAGGCTGAGAAGAAGGAGCAGATCTGTTCTACATGTAAATGCAAGACTACAGCCTGATTAATGCAATTCTTTAGGATCTAAAATACTTACACCAGAAGACTTTGCTAAAAGTTCCTCGTTCCATACCATAGAGATTTGTATCCAGGGGGTTTAGAGACGGGCCCTGGGCAAGCCCTCACCCTCCCCTCCAGGAGCATTGCTTCCCCTGCCCTGCTTCAGCTCCACACATACCACAAGCTCTCTAAACTAATTTGTGAGCCTGTAACAACCAGACACTGAAAATTAAAGAGAAAAGGGGTTTTACCAACACTGGGAAGAGCTGATAAAGCAGACACTCCTAGCTTATTATGCGAGCTTCTTGTAGCAGCTGGAATAATCCTGGAGAATGGGAATTCAAGGCAAGATGGGGGAGAAACAGGAGAGGCATTTGCAGAAACATCGGCTGCCACACCAGCACCCCTCTGTCTCCTGCTCCTTCTGTCCACAGGGATGACCACATGAAAGAGAGCAAGGTACATTGCACTGCTTATACCTTCCTTGGCCTCCATCTAATCACACTGCCGCCAATAAATTTGGCACTGGTAATAGTAAGATTATGCCTGCATCAGGCACAGAGATGAGGAGACAGTCTTTCATTCAAGTGACAGCTGCTTCTGCCAACACAGATGTCTGCAGGCAAGATTTTAAAACACACATCCACATATAGGGGAAAAAAACAAAACCATACAAATAACCACAAACACATAACATCAATTCCTCCTTCAAACCGTGCAACAGTGCAACAATTTCAGTCAGAAAAGCTGTCCTCGTAACTGAGCTCAGTTACTATCAGGGCAGGTACTTCTTAGGTTCTTCTGATTTTGTACCAAACACATACAGCAATTACTCCTGGAAAAACCATGTTGGCACTTTTGCAAGGAAGGTATTTTTGTAAAGAAACATTTTTTTCCCTAAGGAAAAAGAAAAGCCACACAAAATCTTTGCTTTCTATTTAGTAACACAAAAAAACCTGAAAGCCAAATTTCTCCCATCAAAATTAATTTTACACAGACGGCTTCACATCAATATGCAGCAGAATAGTACACACAAGTTGGGTGAGCAAGAGTTAGGATTAAATGTTTTCCTGACAAGACAAATAGATGGGGCAAGAGGGGAAGTGGCTTGTTTATATCATCACAGGTAGCATTATGGAAATAGTAGAATTTTGTATGATACTTTGTTTAACTTTGAAAAACAACAGTAAGAAAAATGACAGTCAAGCAAAGAGGAAAAACGATAAGTTGCTCTCATAACTGGATTTGGGGATATGTCCTATTTTAGAATATGTTAAGCTTCTGGGGGGAAAAAGAAAAACCAACAAACCAAAACACACAAAACATCACCACCAAAAACCCTCTCATAAAAAAACCAACATCAACCTAAAAAAAACCACCACACACACCAAAGCCAAGTGTTTAAATTCCAGATTCAGATGAGTACTTGGTTCCTGTGGAACTGTAAACATGGAAAATAATGACAGAACATCCAAAAAAAGGGTGGCAGAGAAGGCACGGATAGCTCAGGTCTAAATTTAAACCTTTACAGGATAAGTACAGTTTCAAAACAAATTAATAGGTAAATCCAATTTCGACAACTTTCTTCTCTTGATGGCTGCATTGCCAGGCAGCACAGAAGGGCTTTCTCCCTTCATCCCCCTTTTTTCTAAGTAAAAGAAGTTCTAATTTATACAAGGAACAAACACAATCATCATGTAACCTCCATATCTTGCTTTTCCTATAAAGTCACGGAAATCAGAGAATTTTCCTGAGGGTGTCTCAAGAGATCAAGCCCATGCTCTCCTCACCAGTGTTTTCGTAACATCTTTTGACTTACTGCCATCTTAAAAATTCAATGACCATATTCTCTTTCTCTTCAGGAGGTTATTAAAATAAGGGTTGACTTTTACCAGACCCTCAGAAGATGCCAGGGGAATCTCACTCAAACTGTTTATGGATAGTGACAATTCATCACTATTCAAGTAAGACAAGCACAGTTTTCCAGCCACCACATAATAACTTCATCCAATATGTCTTTCTACAGCTCACCTTCCCTAATTCTTCAAAGGAGGTTAAAGACATTAACATGAGAACCAGCTCATGCTGACTGAGAATGTTTCCAGCAATTTATAATCCCAGTTTTGCTCCTAGCAAATTTGCCAATACTTAATATACGACCTTATCTGAGCACCTCCACAGCAGAGCTTCATAAAAACACTGAGATAACAATCATTGAATTTTGAAAACATAAATTACAGACCTATAATGGAAGGTTTAATTCTCCAATTCCCTTGGAGAAGAAGAGAAGCTATAAATTAGATGAAATAAAATCTGCAGAAGAATACCTCTGTGCAAGACTTCACTTCATATACCCAGAATAAATTTCGATTTAAGACGGGGGGAGATCTGTTTACTTTCCTGAAAAATGGATGCTAGAGAACAGATCTATCTAGAGCCTGATAAATTATTTCTTCATATGTCTTACTGGATGGCAAGAAGACTATACTTAGAATTAGCTGTAAGGTCAAGATATAAAACACAAACACACTAGAAGCTGCCCAAAGTCTTTTTGCTAAGAGCATAGGTAACAATTTCACAAGGCATCTTGGCAAACAAAGATCCAGATTCCTTGGGACTATTTAGCTTAATTCCATTACAAGTCTACTTCTCCATTTCTACCTAGACCTCTAAAGCCAAAGGCTACAAAGACACAACTCCATGGTCCACGTAGAAATTCATTGCCTTGAAATGCATGTAGTTTTACATGCATTGAACTAAATAGTCCAAACTGCCAGCATGTGAAAAGAAAAAGTCATTCTTTTATAGTGATCAGAGGTGTCCGAGGTGCTTCAAAGAATACAAAGAACGGCACAATCCCTGTGGACCTTACAATCCAATTAACTTAATTAACCATGTTATTCCCCTAGTTCCTGGTACTCTTTAAATCAATGAACTAAGACTTAATAGCAAAGTACATCACTAGCAGCTTTATTGATCATATCTGCACACAACACTGACTGAACTCCCAAAGTCAAGACTTGGCACAAAACAGAGAAGATATTTCAGCACCAGACTTTATTAAACCAAAGCCCTGTGCAGGTACCAGAGATAGGAAAGAAGTGATCAAGTGGGGACTGACATTTAAGTAGTGAGAGAGCAAGTAACCATGGGCTCAATGCTGGTCCACAGCGCAAGAAGCAAAAAAAAAAACCATTACGGTATTATTCAATTTTAAAATTAAAATTTTACATTTTGTTCATTGCCTCTCAAAGATGAATCCCAGAGTATTTTACAAAGGAGGCCAGACCTCAGCTCTCCACAACTCCACACCTCCTGTGGCAACCTAAAGCCCAGAACAAGCAAGCAGCTCCTCAGCCTGGGCAGGGGGATCAAAGAGGGCAGGCACAAGTTTTCCAAGAAGAAACCTTGCAGGCAAATTCCCTGCTGTTTAATTCAGATATCCCCATGCAAGGGGATCTCTAATGGGAGAGGTGCTTTACACCAGCTCCAACTGCACTATCCACCACTGCCACATCTCCTCAGCAACAGCATAACATCCTTTCCTGGTCTGTAACAATTACAACAGAACAATAAGGATTAGACTTAAATTTCAATTACACTCACAAGAAGTTGGCTTTTTGCATATAAGGTCTGCTGCTTCTTTACCCATAAAAAAAATGAGCAAAACAGGAGCCACACACAATGTAGAGCAACATCAGGCACAAGGAGACCCTTTAATCCCCTTTTACCAGCTCTTGTCCAGGATGATCTATTACCAGCTCCTAATGGCACTGAGGAGGTTGTTCATTTTCAAATAGGTCAGTGACTCATCATTTTAATTCACTTCTCTCCTCTAAAAATCAATGAGCTCCTGAAACAGTATTATCCTGGATGATTGGTGTTTTAACATCTCACTTGCAGGGAAAGTAGACCCCAGAGGTCCCTTCCAATGCTGGGTCACCACAGTCAGCCAGGAAGATGGACTTGTTCTCTTGGTTGGAAACAAATACCTCCTGGAAAAAGGATACCTTTCCACAAAGATTTTTTGTGGAGGATGGGTGAATTTGTGTCTGTCTTCTCTTGTAGTGAAGTGTAAATATTACACACTGGAGGAGAGTTGCACTTCCCAATACCTCCATCCAGTCATAGCACAGCATACCATGCTTACTTAGCTGCATAAATTAGTTTTCCTATTCCCCCTACCCGTCCCCAAATTGTTGTTTTTCATTGAACTTCAAATTTCTATTAATAAAAAAGAGGGAAATATATAAAAAAAAAATCTCTTCATGGACCTCTGCTCCTTTACTCACATAATGTTCCTCAAAACACTATCAGCAATACTCTCACAGCACAAACCAAAGCTGGTGTGTTGTCTGATAAGGTCTATTTCAACTCTGACACATGAGCCTGACTAACTCATTGTGTCCAAATGAGTTAAAGAGCTTGCCAGTGGCTAACCCACCCAGCTGGTTAGTGGTAGGCTGAGGAGGTGGCAGTAGATAGGAGTCACACACCGACTGTCACATTGGCTCAGAGCAGTGACACATCACAGGAAATCTGCTGGGCTTCAGAAGCAAACTGAATGAGAAAAGCTGTAGATGGGGAAGAGTTTGCAGTGGAGTACAGTGCCCAGACATCAGTTTGAAAAGCTGTCACAACTTTAGGGGTGTCCTCCTAGCTGTCACTTACTTGGTGTTGAAGCTCAGCAGGTCAAATGCTGGACTACTCCCACTGTACAGGGCCACAGCTAATAAAAAAATTACATTATCCTACTATACTGAGGGGCTATGAAAATCCTCTAGAGCCAATTCACTCTAGAGTTAGAGTAATGTTAAAAAACTTGCACTTGGTCATATACACAAGGAATTCCTCAGCTGTTTTGAAACTGCAGAGGCTGCCATCACAACCTGCTCCTCCAGTGCAAGGGCTTCTTTGTCAGTGGTTTTGCTTTACAGGGTGCTGAACAGGCCTCCCCCTTCTCCACGAGGGCTTTGCCAGCATGTCCATCACACCTGAGCACAAGGGATCTGCCTGCAGAGCAATTCAGCGCTGCTCTCCCTGCACACTGCTGAGCAGCACCTCCAGCCTACAGCCAGCTGTGCTGGAGCTGGATTTCTGTCAGAAGCTCACAGCTGCAGAGAGAGATAACAGTAAAACAAGCCCCCTCCCTCTGCACTCCTCCAGTCCCTGTCCCTCACTCCCACCTCTGTGCTCTCCACTACAGCATTGAAAGCAAGAACTACCATTGCAGCTTGCAATTAAAAATCATGGTGTGAATTTGCACAAAAGAGAAGCACAGAAAAAGGACTCAAAGCACCCCAAGGACTTAAAGCTCACTAAGTATGTCGGTGGCAAGACAATGAAGGGCAGTCAGGAATCTGCTCCCCCCTTGCCCTGCCCAGAAGCCCCTGGAGACAAGCAGCTGCTCCAAGCAACAGTCAGGGAAGCAGATGGGTGGCAGAGGACGGCGCTCCCTGGCCAAAAGCCACACTCTCCCTCTTAATTATTCAGAGACAGAAACTGGATGGCATTTGCTGCAGTATTGCCTGTCACTGAATCTCTCCAGGCAGTATGTGACCCTTGGCAAGGGGCAGCCCCAAAGAGCAGGGGAGGTCCAGCTGCCACAGCAGCACGGGGCTCACCACGGAGCAAGCCTGGCCCTGGGAGCCAAAGGCACACGGTGCTGTCCAGCTCATCCCTGCAAGGACACCCTACAGCCAGCAAGCCCTGGAGAAACCAGCATCCCAACCTGGCTTGCACATGTTTTGCTTTCTGATCCCTCACCCACTTACTAACAAGCCCCTGTATAAGCACAGTAACAGTGAAGGAATTACATTAAAGCAGGACAGGATACACCAAAAAGCCAATTACAATGAATATTCCAAGAAAACAACCCAAGAGCCATCTCTAGACATGGCCAAACAGCCTTGGCAGGTGGTGGGTGGGGGAAAAGCAGAATAAACACAATTAAAGAAGCAAGACAGTTCCTCTTTGTGTTATATGTGAAATGCAGCCTCCAGAGGCTGAGGAAGCAGCATGACTGACTAGAGAAAAATTTTAAATTCCTCAAAGGCAGGTTGCCTAGATGTGCAGCCAGAGCCAGGCTGACAGAAATGCTGCTAACAGCACCCAATTTGCTAGAGGATTATCACTTGGTGTAACGGATGGAAACTAGATTAGATAGCTGGTAAACTCACAGCACAGTTCATTACTGTACAGGGAAATTTATATCCACATAAACAGAACTTCTTGTTCTGTCCAGCTCTATGCTGCAGTAGATTTGCAACCCTGTGCCAGAAAGACATTTTCTACCTCATTTTTGTTCAAATATTTGGCACAATTGGTATAATTATGAATATGAAGATACTAAGGAGAGGAAGACAGCCATGAAGTTACACTTAATAACTGCATATCTGTTTTGATCTGAGCACCAAAACCTTTTAAAGTGTAGTCATTATCTGTGCTCTGCAGACACAAAGACTGTGGCATGCAGGGGTTTTCAGAGTGGCACAGAACCCCTCAGTCCCAGTAATCTTAAATGACAGAGAAAATACCCCATCACTCTTAGAAACTAAATGATAAAATTATTTTGCTGCAAGTCCTATGCTCAGTCAAGAACACAGGCACAGCCACTACCAACCAACTCATTAGTAAGTGCCAGCCACACAGGAATTGCTGCAGTTACCAGTGGGCTGCAGCCTGATCTATTTCATGCAGCCAGGTGCTGCTGCACAAGGTGTTTGGATAGGATGCAAAGGACAAAGTCGTGAAAGATTCTGGAGTAGCAAAGCATGGCCAGTGAGTTGGAGCATGCTCACAGCATCAATATCTCACCTAAATGCCTGCCATGGGATTTGCAGCATGCCTGAACTTTGCTTTTGTTTGAAACAACTTGGAGGCAGCACACCAGGCTCAGCTCCCTGTGGGAACAGAGCCCAAGCATTTCACCTGCAGCTACCTTCCAGCTGAGAAGGAACCTCCACAACCTGAAGGGGAGAACCAGAGATGGAGGAAGGCTGAAAAGATGATGCTTCCAAGGGGAAAAAGACTGAGACAGCACTGCCCCACCTCACACAGACCTACATGCCCTCTACCCTCAAAGGGGAAGTTTATGAGGGTGTTTTTACAGACATGACTGCATGTGCTGTATTGAGAGTGACTGCCCTATTTCAAGATGAAAGAAAACAAAAGAACATTTAATCTAGAAACAAAATATTCATTCCAAACCGTGCCCTCTGTTCAGGATTAACACATAGCCCTGAGACAAGCTGCTATGAATAATAACATATCCTCCTAGCTCTTCACTAAATTCATCCCACTCTGACAGCCCCAGGGAATTTCTCCTGACTTCCAGTAATCAGAAGCTATGGATCTGGGCAAGACAGTTTTAATGAGGGAGCCCACACTCCTGGAAACATCATAGTTTCCTGAACACACATAGAAAAACGGAACCAGAAAAGCACATTGGTACCAAGTAAGAAGAGAGCAAGTTAGCATCACTAATTTCTGCAAAACTGTCACACTGCCTGACAGTTTGCCTTATTATCTTATTTTTCTCCTTGTTTCTTTGCATCTCATTTGTTGCTAAATCTTCAAGGTCCCTGCTGCAAGGGGATGCAAATGAGGACAAGCCCTCCACTCCCAACCCTACAGTCTACACCCTGCTCCTGTGGTTACAGCTCTCATCAAACTGGGACCAGAGATAAGACTGGAGTCCTCTGTGCACAGACTGTACATTCAATTCAACTTTGCCTTGAGAACAGAGAAGAGATTTGAATTTTTTTTATGAATTAAAGACAGAAGAAAAAAAAATCCAGCTGCTAATCTCAGCTCCATCCCATGGGACTCAAGTGAGACCTTTCAGGCTTTATGTACCAGCTCCCCTCTTGGGCTGTATGAGGCAATACTCAAAAGTGAGCTGGGACCTTTATTTCTTTGTACAGATGAATGAAATGTCACCAGGATGACTAACAGTACCACATGTACAAGAAAAGGCAACAACACCTATAATCCAAATAAATACCTTGAAAAGCCTCTGACTGGCAACAAAGCAGCAACCAGTGTTAATATAATTGCTAAAACAAAAGCTCTGTAGTGCTTTGTTCACAGTGAAAATAAAGCTATTAAGCAAAACAATTGTGTTACTTCATAGACAACTTGAAGAATGTAGCATGGAATTTATTTTGTGGCCTCAGCAAGAGGTTTCTACTCATCAAGACACAGCAGCTTAGCTGGCAGGGTCACTGACACCTCCACTTAACACAGACAAGACATGGATCTAACCCCATCCTAACACACTGCATTTCCTTGAACTCAAATACCATCATAACCCCCTTCTCATTAAATGCAGAGTGGCCCTGATGCCACATACCTGAAGTTGTCAGAGGAAAATATTTGAACTAATTTCCCAGTGGAAAGCAGCTCTCTCAACACTAATCAGTGAAATCAGCAAATTTTGCTGAAGCCAGAAAACAGTTTTGGCTGAAAAGTGAAAGCCAGTAATTACTAGATGCCAAGTTCATCTAACATTAATGTGAGGGAGAGTCAGTAACAGGGAAATCACCATAATTGCTAAAACAAATAAATTTTACTTACTTATTTGAATTCATCTATTTTCCAAAGACAAAGAAGGGAAGGAAAATTAGAGAAAATAAAAAAGTAATTCATTCTTTTGACAAAACAAGCAGACTGAATAAAAATTCTACTTGGATTTTAAAGGAAAAGTTTCATTACTTTTTTCTCGCAATGGACAGAGCACACAGCAAGACCAAGAATAACAGGACAAAATGCAGACCCTTCCAAGAGGGAATGTTCCATTCCACTGTGTGGAATGAATTCCCAGGCCAAGCACTGCAGAAGAGATGCTCCCATTTCCAGCACAGACCATCAGCATAGGATTTATTTTCTCAATCAAATTCTGCCCATGTTCTACTCCCAGTTACACCAGTGTCAGTGCACAGTAGCTATACTCATTTCAGGAACACAAACAGATATTTAGATGGCATCACTGCCTTTGGCACAAGATATGAATGCAGGAGCAGTTGATACATGGGATCATCACCAACATTAACTGGAACACGAGACATGGCCTTTCTAGGAAAAGAGACCATCATGGGGAAAAAAGTTTTCACCTTCCCCTAGAAAAGAGAGATTTTCTCAAGAAAATCTAAGCCTTCCACACTTAGATGACTGTTCAATGTCAAAGGTTAGGTCTGGCTTTTAAAAGAAATGGCTCCATTTATGTCATTCAGAGCTCCAGAAATGCCTGATTCAGTGTCTTGGGACTTGTCTACAAAGAGATAACTTCAATAGAGCTCAACCCCTATAATTATTCTACTACATTTACACCCCTAAATTCACTTCATTTTCAAAATAAAGACTTTTATTCCATTATAATGAAGTCTAATAATTAACAAAACAGTCAGTAAAATGGGACACTCACAAGAAGGCCTACACAGTCTTAACCATAGAAAGAGAACCCGGCATAGAGCTCATGCCCTGGTGGACAGTCTTCTTTCGCCTACCACTAAGCAGCTCTGCCACTTGTGTCTACTTAGAAGAGACAAACAGAAATTTTTAAAAAGGCACAGCAAATCATTCACCTCAGACTGGCCACACACCTTGGTTTAACCTGAGCAATCTTCCGCTCAGTGAAACCCAGAGCATCAGAAGATCTCTGGGTCAGTAGCTGCAATCACAACTCAAGCCTGGAACAGTTTCAAAGACCATATCCATTTCTTGGGAATTGCCCATGTGTTTTTCCACTACACTTGCCATGAGTCCATAGAAACACCAACAGGTTTGGAGAACATCAAGCATGGCCTGATTCCAGACAGACCTGGCAACTCTTCTCACTCTGAAATTTTCCTGGCTATCACAATTCATGGTTTCCATCAAGGTCTTCAGCATCCTGAAAGGTTTCCCCCAACACTTCCAATCTTGGCAGCTCTAAAGGAAAAGCATGCCAAACCACTGCAGCTGATGCTTTTGTCAGCACTGAGCATCATCACTCAATATTGCTAATAAAACTTCTTCACAAGAGTCCCCACAGAGTAATGACAAACAAGAGAGCAGAAGCCACAATGTCCATACAGCTTCATAAAGCCAAAGTCTGCAGATATGGGAACACATTCAGGTTGTAAAATCTGGCAGATAACTTCAAAAAGCAAAATAATTATCAATCTCTGTCTTTAATCAAATTCCAATGAGGCTTTGGAGTCATTCCATGAAACCTTTGTGGCTTCATCCCCAAGTTGTGCAGGACTTCTCAATCAGAGCTAAATTTTCTGACTGCTGAAGTATGGGATCCAAAGCAGCAGCCCAAACACAGACCAGTGTGACAGCCAGCAAGGAGGGGAGCAGTGAGCGCAGTGCTTGGGTGCAGTTATTACTCACTCAATGGGTGCCAAATTCCCATCAACATATTAATGAGCGAAAAAAGACCCCAGCAAAGTCTAGCAGGATTTGCTCTGGCTGTTCCATCACGTTGATAAGTGAGCATTATCCCTTAAGCATTACCACCACAGCCTTCATGCAATCCTAATTCCCCACCACACTTCATTGGAGGGTCAGAACCTCTATTTTTACATTTTGTTTAAAAGCAGTGGCCTGTATAATGAGTATTACCAACAAACAGCAGCCCATAAATTCCTGAGCTCTGTGTGAGCAAGTCCTCATCTCTGATAAAGCTTGGACACACTGTAAAGCAAAAATATCACATGCAGAAATACATTAATACACCACATACAGCAGACAGATGTAACAGCCCTTCAGCTGTAACAGCCCTTCAGCTGTAACATTTCAACTGCACACTACTTAAGTGACAACTACACAGCCGAATTTCTTTACTGATAATTAAGTGCCGGTATAATAGATCATGTCATTGTAGGTTTGGACAAAAGAGTCTGTAAAGCAGTGTATTAAAACAGAACACACTCAACCTGGCACTGAAAGATGGTCCTAAGACAACTTGATAGAAACAAGAAAACCTTCCCAAATGACTGAATTATTTTTGATGTGGCAAGCACAAGAAAAAACACTATATTTTAAACAGCAGAGTAGTTCAACTGATTTAAAGTTACGCACACCATACCATTTGCAAGATCAAAATGTTTATGGGTAAGTGAATAAAAGACAATTCACATTATTTTTAGCAGTTATTCTATTTTCGTTATTCTATACATCACACGCATATCACAAACAACATGGAACCCACTGAAAGATCTAATTTTCTGCTAATCATGCAAACCCAGCAAATTTCCATCTTAGTGGGATATTTCATTCTGATGCATGTGAATAAGTAAAGAAGAATCCCATTTCTAGTCATGGACATAGTTTTAGAGCTATTGAGCAAAACACCCCAGTACATTGCTCTGAGGGACTGAATAAAAACCATAGCCCAGCTGTTATAAGCCTCCTCAAAACAGACTGTCGAGATATTTTTACCTTCCTATTATAAAAATTTAAATAGCTCTGCCAAAACCATGAAAATCCACCTCCCTGCTAAAATTTCCCCAGGGTCCCACTCCTGCCAAACTGTACCTGCAGCAAGACAGGGCAGCCAAGAAAGGGAGATCTCGCAATGGGTTTTTTTACTTTGTTACCCTCGTCCTGCAAATCAACCTCCACTATGAAAGATTTTCCTTTCCATGCACCACAGGACACCTCTGCCCACGGCTGCACAGCAGCAAAATGCCCCTATATGCTCCTACAGCTGTTTCCAAGGTAACGAGCACGGAGCTGTATACAAGGGAAGGAAGCAAATAGCAGCAACAAAACCCTGCTATACTGTCACTTTTTGAAGCAGGTCTGACTTGTCCCTTTCCCCTTCCCCTCCTTTCCACCTGCCTCATGATTCAAGCAAAGGTTGGATAACTCACTTCACATTTTATAATCCCATTATCTCAGTCTTTCATAAGGTTTGGTTTTGATTTTTTTTTTTTTAATACGGCATCATATTGGAATTTTAAAGGTGAGAGTCAAATTTTCTGCTTTTACTCCAGAAAAACCATCTGGAAGAGGAAGGGAAATTGTATCAACAACCTAAATTTACACTCAAACTCTGTATTCCCTCCTCCTAGAAGCAGCAAAACATCTCAGGTTAAGCAAAGGGTGTCTGCCCACAACCGTGGCCCATCTTACACAAGTCCTATGCCATCTAGCTAACACTCCTTTTCACCAGTTTGGATAAAAGTATCTCCACTTCTCAGCCTTCAGATACAGTTTATCCTTTCTAGACACACAGTTTCCACATCCACTCAGAAGTGCCAAAAACACAGACTTTCCCACCTGCCCACATACACTCTTGCTACCAAAGCAGAAATTAGCCTTCACTTCTTCTGCTACTGAAAACCTTGGAGCAGCAAGAATGCAATCCAAATCCTTCAGTCCTCACATGAAGGACAGCAATATGAGGGGCAAAAACTGGGATGGAAAAAGGTCTGGCATGGCCAACTAGTTCTCTTCACTGCCTCAAAAGAGAAAGAGTTACCAGGGAAAGAAATCAGCAGAAGATCTGGTCACACAGCTCCGCACACACAGTGAGGGACAGAAAGACAGACCATATGCTTTAACCTCTTCTTCCAGGTCTGAGACAACCCCACAGTAATGCAGAGAGGAGCTAATCAACCCCATGATTTTGTAACAGGTCCATTATCAATGCAGGCTGGAAGAAACACATTTTCCACCAAACATTTCTAAGCCTTTGAGATCAATTCTTTTTTTCCTTGCACGAAACAGAATAAGCAGTAGGACATCCTATGTACAAGTCTCTTTGTGGTGGAGAAAACCAACACATTATATAATGAAGTATTCTGCACACTGGCCAGAAGTCACTTCCATCTTCCAGAAGACAGAAATTTTAAGGCAAAACATGCATGAAGAGACTCGCTGTGGATGATATTTTGAAATGGAAATCATACTTCAGCACACTTTGTGCATATCCTGCATTTCTCTATGTGACTTACCATGGCTGACCTTTTCTACCAACTGTGATTAATGAAGCTTCCAATTCATCTCTGAATGGCTGCAAACTGCAAGAGGTGCTCATCACATTAATATTCAGTAACCAAAATATACCACTCTTCTAATTACAATTGTGCTCCTGCTGAACACCAGGACATTTCCTTTGGAAGCTTAAGTACTGTAGTCCTCAGAGGAAGTGAACAAATTGATAGGCCAGAGCACACATGCCTGGGGGAGAAGCTCCCCAGCTTGGGCATTAAAAAAAACCCCAAACCCATCACAACCACATAGGCATAGAGATGGCAACAAGGCATAACCTGCTCTGAATACAGAAAAACAGAAGTCATTATTTCTTCATATACTGGTTGGAGGTTGGTTTGCGAAATCAAAATCTGAACAGTGCAGACATTTCTTGCAGTGTTGTTATAAAATGGTTTGGGTTTGAAGGAACCTTAAAGATCATCTAGTTCCAATCTTCCTGTCACAGACAGGGACATGTCATGATGCAAAACCTTCTCTAACATACCTGTTAACACTGCAGTGCTACAAAAACCTTACCAAAGACTTCCTCTGCTGCCCCTGCAGAGTTACATTCTATAACCACCATCAAATCAGTTGCCTTGTGGAAAAGGGAAAGAAGTTCCCTACAAGCTCAGCTAATCTTCCTCTACACAGCATATCAGCTCAAGCCTGCAAGATTTATCCATCCAGATAAGCCATTCTGCTATTAAATGGCACCTTCCTAAGACTGACTACTCTTTGAACCGCCACAGAAATAAAT
The DNA here is from genome assembly GCA_013399835.1 of Leptocoma aspasia. Lineage (NCBI taxonomy): Eukaryota > Metazoa > Chordata > Aves > Passeriformes > Nectariniidae > Leptocoma > Leptocoma aspasia. Next base: position 13,072 of record VXAX01002322.1, on the reverse strand, counting down.
GCAATGTACTCAGAGGGATGTACACCAGCCCCAGACTCACTGCAGTGCTGGGACTGAAATCAGAGGGAAGGGGAATGAGAGGGAAAGGCATTACATAGAGCCAGTACATACACATATGAAGTCACAGAGAAAGTAACCCAGCAAACATTAACCCAGTACCGCCGTACATCAAGAGGTCCCTGCTGTGAATGTTTAATAAGGCTCCCAAAGCCACCCCCATCCAATGGTGCAAAAGCATCCGTGCCAGCTGCAGCAAGGCAGCATTACAAAGCACTGCACCATAACAGGGCTGAATTCATGCCAACAGGTCTCAGTGTGTTGAGCAAGGGATTGATTCACTCTCCTACAGGACAAGATTTTTAACAGCTCTATCTCAGGTGATGGACGCTCCGAGGGGAAGCCATAGTCCTAGAGCAATCCAGCAGCAGAAATAGATGGTGATCTCCCAAAGCAGTGGGAGCCAGGAATCAGCATCAGAAAGGCACAGCAGCTTAATGACTCTGTCCTAACACCTTGCAGGGGATCTAACACCACAATTTCTCTCTGTGCTTATTAACCAGCAGGTTCAGAGAATTTCACGATTCTTGCATTACTCACACAAAATGCTGCAACAGTGCCACTTCATATATTTGTTAAGTCTGTTTACAGACTAGAACAGTCTAGAGAGGTAATCTGGGAAGGGGTCCAAAGGAAAAGCCCGCCATTAGCTACTTTGCACCAAAGCAGCAGTTTCATAAAACACTCATTCTTGCTTGTTTCTGCCTATCCCGGATCAGCTCCTGCACCTGAGTCCCATGAGAGCACAGGAGAAACGCTCTTCATTTCAGAGACATAAACTTTCCCCACCACTCTCATCCCTGTTCATCTACAAAGACAGGAGCCGGAGTGCAACGTTCAAACCTCCCTTATGCTGTGCCACCTTGTGGATGTCTTCTCACGATTTTTATGAGCCGCAGGTCCAGCATTTATTTAACATCACACTCTTGAGTATGTAAACAAAATAATTCACAGTCACTGTGAGCAACAGTAAGCGGCACAATAGGAATCAGATTACCGTGACACGTCCAGTGTGCAATTTGCAAACCCTTTATTCCCCAGGTGGAGTTGGCACTGGGGAAAATTACCAGCTGAAAACAGCATCACCAGTGGCTTTAGAAAGTTGGGGCTCAGCTACTGCAAGCCCCTCTAAAAATCCAAAAAGGACCGCGCAGCCACCTCGTGCTCAAATTTGCCCCCACCACTTGAAGA
>VXAX01002322.1:0-11782 GCA_013399835.1 Leptocoma aspasia | reverse complement strand
AAAAAACCAAAACCAAAAGCAGAAACCAAGCAAGCCCAGGCATGGAAGGAAAGATTGGCTGCGGCAAAGTTTATCGGCACGAAGAGCATCCCCCCTCCAGTCCTTTCATCCGCGGAGCTCCATGCCAGCAGAGAGGAACGTCCTCCTCCCAGAGGGACACACACCACCACCACCACCCCAAAGAGTAACGGAAAAGGGGAGGTGGAGGGTAATTCCGAGCACCTCCAGCTCTCCTTTCCCCGCGCCGCGCTCACCGTCCTCCTGCATCCGCTGCAGGCACAGGGCGAGGCTCTTCCTCCAGCCCGGTATATATTGTATATTTTTTCCCCCCGAGGGGGTCTGCGTTGACAGGATGGGCCCCGCCTGCAAACAGGCGCCGGGCTCCGACCCGCACCGGCGCCCTGCGGGTCCCAAATCTCCGGCTGACGTTGGACAGACATGTGCCCAGGAAAGATATGGAGAGCACACTGTTCCCATTCCACATTCTCGTTTCAGCTGTAGCCTGGCGCCTCTTCCCCTCCCCGAGCGGCAGCTGCCCGGCGGCCCCGCACAGGTGCGCGCGTTGGCGCGTGTGCTTATCCCGAACTTGGGCTCTCTGGTAAATAAAGTTGCACAGCAGCCAGGCTGATCTACTTCATTTTTTTCGCTACCACTTGCAAGCAGCTGAAGTGTATGAGGAAGACTTAAAAGCATCTTTTCAATTTCTTAATAGTCCAGAGGTTTCAGCACTTTTACATGGACACAAAGGAGATGCTTATTGCATATGCCAGGGAATTCGTGTTTTTAATTTCCTGGGGGCAACATATCTCTGCTATCACTAGCAGCGTTTTTTGTTCTTCATGAGGCCTTTTCTTTTATTAGCTATCTGGTAGGTCTCATTCTGCATCTCTGCCTCCCTTTGTGAGAGTTATTATATTATGTGCAACATCTGCTATAATCTAAAATATTAGGGTCCGAGCTCTCCTTGGGATAGCATGAGCTAATTCCAGTTTCAGAGGCTGGTGTCTCACACCACCCAGGTGGAACAGGGTAGCTGTAATAGCAAGAGGATACATCCATCTCCATGCATCCATATGGACCTTGGCTTTTCAGTTCAGCTTTTCTGCCCGTACCTGCATGAAAAGCAGTTGTTGTGGGACAGCCTAGCATCCTGCCAAGGGGCAGCAGCTTCACCCTCTGTGCTCTGCTCACATCTGAGAAGCATTTGCCATTTAGGGAGCTGCCAGCCAAGTGTGCCATGGCAAATGCCAAGCTGGGCAGGAATCTGGAAACCTTTTCAGTGCCTGGTGGAAATGGAAGTGGCTCAACACAAAGGTACTTGAGAATCTTCTTGAAACAACCTCCTAAAGCTCTGAGCACACCAAGGGAGAAAATTATTTTCTGCAGGAAGGGGGAAAAGCAGAAACCTATGACTTCAGGGCAGTCTGGGGGATGAGAATCCTAACTGAGGTACTTGAGTTAAAGACCTACAGTTAAATTAGCTTCTCCCTCTGCCCCCTGAGTTCTTAAAGAGCGATGTGGGAGCTGGGCTGCAGAGGGTCTTTTGAAGTTACTATTGTAGTATGCTTTTCCAGTGAGTTAAGCTGGGATAATCATAAACTCATGAGAACAGACAGCCCTCTTCACCTGAGCCTAAGAGTTTGCAACACTGCAGAGGCAGACAGCAGTATGCAATGCCCTAGGAGTGCATCAGAGGCTCCCATCACAGCAGAGAGCAGCACTGTACAGGCTGATTCCCTTCCATATTTCTAACCAGAGTTACCCATCAGTTTAAAGGACAGTGATGGGAGTGATGGCACCTGAAGGCTTATTCCAGCCAGCTGGAGCAATCACTTCTAAGAGAGATTTCCTGAGGACTATTGGCAGCAGGAGCACAGATATAGCTCAGACCTGCTATACCCCACTAGCAGCACAGAAACATTCACAAACATAAAAATATATTTTTGCCCACATTTACCTCCAGACTAGAAACATAAGAAGGGATTGACTCCCCACCCAGATAAACTTCTTAAAGAGCTCCTTTCCTTGTGCTAAATACAGCACATTTGCACATCTTGTTCCCTGGAGGAAAACACAACACCCCCTCCACTACCATCCCTTCCCTGCAATATCTTTGTACTTTTAGGACTCACATCAAATCACAACTCCACAGCTGGACTGGATCAGGGCACATCATGCTAATTTACAGAAAGTTTGTGATATGCCCCAAATATTCTGATAGCACAACTCAGAAGCTTTTTCGAGAAGGACTAACCTGAAGCCAGGATGCATCCTGGGGAAAGGAAATGATGCTTCTTCAATAGTTAAAATGCAGCACACAAAGACAAGTGCTGCTGAGTTATATGACTAACTCAACCACCCACACAGGCAAATCACCTGCCCTTTCTGTGCCTTGATTTCCTCAGCTGTATTTAATAATTGCATGATGATATCCAGATTCTGGGCCTTAGAAAAGGATTTCTGGGAAAGTGATTGTTATTGATCTAATATTGCTCTCAGGAAAAGCAATGAGAATCTGAAACAAACGTGATAGAGGAAGGGGCTTTTAAAAGTAAGGTTAAATTGACACTTTTTGTACCTGAAAGCTCATCTGGTTTTGCCATTTACACTGGTTGTTCTCACAAAAGACTCTTTCCCTGAAGTGTCTTTAGACTGTCATGGCTACAACAGTACTGCTTTTTAAAGGACACTGCTGCCACAGAAATAATTAAACGTGAAAATAGCAAGCATATTACTAGATGAAAAAGCAGCTCAGAGGTCTTAAGAATTGAATTTGACATATCCATTATTGTAGAAAGAGCCAAAGCTAATGTGGTGAGATTTTCTCAAGCACTAACTTCAGTGCTCGCATGGGAAACTGGTTTAGAGAAAATGAAACATAGCTAGAAGTACCAGCAGGGAATTCATAAGCAGAATCAATGTAAGACAGATGCTATGGTACTTCTTTGGAGGGAAGTCATGGAGGGATATTTCAAGCAGCAGAAAGTCCATAGAAAACCTCAGAAGTGAATAGCCATGTTGCTGAGGAATGTCTAATCTGTCTCTATAACTGAAATGTCCAGATGCAGGATTTTAGGCACCACTGTGACATGGATACTGCCACAACTTTAGAAAACACTGTTGTCCTCCCCCAGCCTGCAGAAATGGTTGTCAAACCAAATTTGTGAGGCAGAGATTCCTCTTTGGCCACATGCCCCAGGACAGGATGACCTGGTCTGATCAGCTGAAGACTTTACTGTGCCCTGTGCATTGGCTGTTTCAGCAGCTGGTGGTCCTTGCCTCACCGAGGAATACAAAGTACAGCAAGACTGAAGTCCCAACTGCTCCTAAGCTAGGCAAAAGGAGAGGTCTCTGCCTTGCAGAGTGTGCAGCCTAAATGGGCAGCATTGCTCAGTACAAAAACCAAGTTTTCCTAGCATGTGTATTGGGGTATCTCTCTAGGGCTGGAGGAACAATAGGAGGTCTTGAATTAGAGGTTTGCTCTTAATGGGCTGTAGAGAGCATGGTCTCTATGGTCCTGGGTAGCTTCAAACTCTGTCTCTCCCTCCCAGCAGTTTTCAGTGGCACATGTGAGGGGACAGTTGGCTCCAACATGCTTTAAACACCACTATAGCTGTAAGAAAAAAAAAAAAGAAAGCAGCAAGTTTTCCAATCTCAGGAGCTGGCTACTGAGCAATGGTTCAGGCCTGTCACAAGCCTTCAAACCAGGATTTGCAAATGGGATGGATCTCACCTTCTGCACGCTGCATGCACATGGTGGATGATAGAGTGTGATGCCACTTGTGTGGCGAGAGGAGGCTTCCATGTAAAAGTCTGATTTTCCTGCAAGGGTTAAGGGAGAATGTCCAGGCTTTTTAGCTTCCATTTTGTTCTTGAACTCTTTCCCTCCAGACAGCTTCAGCTCAAACTCTCCTGTCACGTGTTCCCTCACTCTGAGGGTCACTTATTTCATCACCTCACAACGAGAGTAAGATGGCTCCCTGCAACAAGGAAAGTCAGTGAAGTAAGTCAATCTTCACTTTCGTCCCCAAACCAAGTGACTTAAGAGCTCCTCTCTTGCCATTTCTGAATCCATGAGGATCTGGCACTTGGGAGACACTTAGGAATGGTGTTCTGTCCACCCACCATTCCCAGAAGCTTGAGTGAAGGTGTACCACTAGTGAGGTGGCACCACTAGTGAGGTGGCATTACTTCAACAGTGATGTGGAGGCATCATGAAACCCTCTGGGGAAACAGAGGACTGTGGCTTCCCTCCCCTCCAGACTGGCCTGGTGCTACTGCCAGGCAGCATTCAATAGTTAAGATCAAGCTAGAAATTACTATGACCTATGTAATCCTACACAAAGAAAATCTATTTAGGTGTCCAGAATAATATTTTCCTTTCTCACTCCCACTCCTAGACTTAATTAAGTAAAAGATAAATTTTCTTTCTCTACCAAGGCTGGGGTACTTTGCTGAGTGTTGAAGCAGTGCATCCTGTATCCTTATAGCTGTACATGGAGAAGACAGGGACTATAGGAAATTTATTTCCATCCCATGATATGTAAATAGCACATGGCTGCATTAATGCAGAACCAGTCTCTACTTTCGCCTCTCAGACACAGGAAAGGGTAGTGGGGATACAGAGCATCAATCTCTGACACAACACAGTGTCATGATGGGTTTGTCTCACTGGCTGCTACACTTGCTTTTATATCCATACACAGCAGTGAGATCATGGAATTTAATAATGATCCTGTCGTGGTAGAAGGTTAAAGGCAATTTTAAAATGGATTATCTTCACTTTGCTACCACCAGAGGTTGATTAATAGCAACTTTACTTACTAATCCAGCTTGGTTCTCTTTTTGCCTTAAATTCAGGGAATGCAAACAGTTTACTTGTTTTGTTGCCTGCTTCTTGTCAGGCACTTCATACTATGGATTTCCACAGAAGTGTTCATGTCCAACTAGGTTCTGAAGGCTGGAAGCAATCTGTCATTTTGCCTCTTCTGGGTGATACTCATCTCTCTGAATGGCTGAATACCTTTTAGACAGATGTCTTTGGATTTCACTGACACAAATATACACCCCATTCATGGGCTCCATGAGGATATGGTCACCTCTGTTCTTGCTGGAAGGGAGCTGAAGTGCTCCTTGTTTCTGTCCCAAAGACATACTTGCAGTCAGCTCAGGAGCTGGTTCTTCACCTCCTCCCTTGGAAATCACAGCATAAGCACTAAGGGGCTCAGACCTTCACCTCCTTCCAAAGTCCTTCCTTCTACAAGAACCCTACAAAGTACATGTGCAACAAGCTCTGAGTGCTGAAGCAGTGAGGCTGCTTGTGACCAGCCAGCCCAGGGGTTTCTCTGCTTGGTTCTCTGCTTCCTACAACACCACTGTCAGCAGATCTCTTCTCCTGGGCACAAGGCCTGTCTTTGCTGACCTGACTGCTGGGCTGATGGTACTGCTGAAACTTTGGTTTTGCTTCCCTTGAGGGTTCTTAACTTATAGATGCTGTTTAAGCAAGTCACAGACCAGTCACTTTTTCTGCCAACAACTCGACATTGGCTCTCCACCTTGTTCTCAAACCTAATCTTGTCACTTACTGCCAATGCCCCACCACAGAGACTATCCCCTTTTACTTGCCAGTGACCCAGCACACAGTATGGTGCTGGGAGGACCACAGTGTAGCAAGACAGAGAAGCTTTGAATCCTCCTGACTCCATGCCCCAAACCATCAATGTTAAAGCAAGACTCCAAGGTCTGTGCCCCTTCCCCTGCTGACAGCAGGGTTTATGGCCCTGCAGTGCCCCCAGCTCCATGGCAGCTGTTGCCTGTTGATTTCCAGGTTCCTGAAAGCTGTCAGAAATTCAATATCCAAGGTGGCCATGCATGCTACATGTTACTCTGTGTACTACCCTCCACATCAAAGCAGACAGCAGAGTCTGAAGCATTAGCAGCTGATACAATTGCTTAATATTGTTAATATTTGTTTACAACCATGCAACATAAGAGACAATACTTTTGGCCCCATCCTGTGTGAAAATCTCCTCAATTCAGCCAGTAGATAGCTTTGTCTGGGTCACTGTGAAGCTGCTGTGTGATCTGGAGTACTACTTTGGAAGACAGCAGAATTTAAAAACAAGATTGAACTCAGTCACAGCAATGAAGAGCTATTTTCTAACTTTTGATTGAAGATGGGGTTGCCGGAAACCCCATCTTTCTCTCTGAAAAAAAGAAACATTTGAAAAAATGTTCTTTCTCTTTGAAAACTGCTTTCAGGACACCCTCCTTCCCTTTATCATATTAGTTTTTCCCCTGCACAAACCACCATGTTTTGCTTTAGACACACACAGCATCACTAATAAAATGTCACCATTTGCACCATGTCCAAGCATTTACCTCCATGAAGCCACATAAGCCTCTCAAGCAAGAACTGTGCTTACCACCAGTTACCCACAGCAGAAATCTCCAAACCATCCCACTGCTACATAGAGGTTTTCATTCCAGGCATCCACTTAGCAGCAAGATTTGCCTCTGGCTATGTAGGGTTTCATCTCCACTCCTCATTGCAGAGGTGCCCCAGGGAAATTTTACAGATCACTTAAGTGAAAGAGCTATCAGGTATAGGATAGTTGGCTCTGCAACACCCAGAATGCCAGGTACCAGACAGCCTGGGAAAGTTTCCCATTAGGACATGCTCTACATTTTGCTTTGTTTTCCTGATTGACAAATTGTTCTTTATGTGAAAGGACCTTTAATATTTTCCTGCACTCCCAAACTGCATTTTTCTTGGTTACCAGCTGTGCAAGTAAAAAAAGTTGATCAGTAGGGATTTGTCATTTCTTCCAGGAATAGCTCAGTGTCTTTTAACAACCATGAAAGAAATACACAATGGAAGTACTTCTGTGCCTTCTATTAACATGACTGCAGTGTCTGGCATGCCCAGAAGTCCATTCAGAACTGCAGTGGAAGGGAAGTCAAATCCAATCCCAGCTGCTCTGGACAGTCAGACTCAGGGTAGCAGCTGGCAGATTTGACTCCCAAAAGTTTGGCCCTGCTGATCCAACAGTATCCAGAATCTTATGAACCAGAAGTTGTGGAAAACGAATTTATAAGGTGAGTTACTGTTTTGCATCATTGGCAGATGGCTCAGGGCATGAAGACAGGCTTGGACCCAGCCTTCACTCATGCCACAGTCTCAGGCTCCCTCCTTAACCAGAGTTGGCATTAAGCACTCATCTATTCCACCAAAAAACACTGCACTTGATAGTAAGCAGAGAAATACTATCCATCCATCTCTCAGTAAAGCACATGGCTCTTTGAATCTCATGAAAACTAACTTCAATATTGCCATTAGAAAAAATTAGGTGGTTTTATTTTTGCTGGCTGATGAACAGAAGCAGTTCAAGCAAAAAGCAGGGTGCAGAAAGCAACACTACGTATCTGTCAACATATGTTAAAAGTCATTACTATGACTGTCTTGCCTCCTTGTCCCTCTCATTGTGACACAGCTTCAGCTGTCAGTAGCACATTAATGACTGCAGTCTATTTCAGATCAGAGAAGGAGGCAAGACAATTGCAAATCATTGATATTGACTGTTGGTCTTAATGGTAACACTCTGTAATTTTGCATGTACAGTCAAAAGGGATAGAAAAATACAGTAATTGCCATTTCAGTGTTCTGATCTCTCCCAAATCAGCTGGCAAGGAAATGAGCACGGTGGGCAAGAGCTAAAAAATGTAAAGCCCCCTTCACTTCCTTGTAGTGTGGGCTCACTCCTCCAGTGTTCATAAAATACTGGAATTCACATTCTGTATGGCTCCTTGGTATAGCTGAGGAGTTGCTTGGCACTCATCAAGGCCTTAATAAAGAAATCATTGGATTTTTGCCTGATGTAGTTATTCATTTTGAAGTATTATTCTAGTTCTCATTCCACTTGTCTATATTTGACTAATAGCAGCAGCACCACACACACTTTCAAGCTTTTTCTATGCACAGAGACTCAATATTTCTTTTCTCAATTATTGCTAAAATAACATCTACAATCACTCTAAGCTTTCATGATACATATAGCAACACTTTGGTGCCTTCTGGGCTTGTATTTTAAGTAACATTTGTATCAGAAGACCTGTATGGAGAGTAGCCTTTGTATCATGGGCTGAAGGCCCATTCAACAACAGGACAGGGATCACTCAAGCAAAAGGAACAGGGATTTCCTTAGGATGTGTGTTTTGGTGTCCCTGGAAAGCTAACAACCCTTTTGGAGAACTCCTTACCTATTTAATCTTCAATCTCAGCCCTTGCAAAGCCATTGTCAGCTGGGAGATTGAAAGGATGGCTGCTATTTCTTGTCACTTAACATAAAAGCACTTGTCCAGAGAGCTGGCCAAAGTAGAACCCAAAACTCGAGTCCCATTGACTCTCACCGAACTTAAACTGGCAGCTGGAAATCTGGGGGCAGCCCTTCTTGCAGTTCTGGGTTCTGCACTTCTCTTATTTCTCACCTAACTTTACATGTATGAGACCAGAGGAGTGGGGAAAAGAAATCATTTTACCCTTCCAGTGCTGGCGAGACGACAGGGAAGCGCAGGGGAGACACTCATTTGTGCGAGGTCACCTCTGCCAAGCGCTCACGTCTCGCTGACAGGAATTCTGCAGCTGCAATAACAGTCTCGTAGTGCCATCTACCGCCCTGAGGTCCCTGTCCCAGCGCGAGTGACACCTCCGGGACACTGCTGCAGAGGGGAGCCGGGAGAGAGCCATTCACAACCATTCCTTTCTTCCTTAGGCGCTGCTCTCTCTTTTCCTGGGAAAATGACCTTAAACAGTCTTTCGAGCCTCTCCTCAAACACGCACAGCGCTCAACTACTTTGTCCAGAAAGACAGCTTATGTCTTTCAGTTCATGTTTTTGGAATAAATGACAGGATGATGGATAGTGAAAGAACACTTTATTGCAGATAAATCTCACTGTGGAAAATAAAGAGGAATCCAAATTAGAGTGGACCAAGGCTTTGAGCCACAGTGGAGGAAAAAATTCCCTTAGTTCTAAAACATCTAACAGCAGCTTTTCACTACCAGAGTATCAGAGAAGGATTATATATACAAGATAGTTTTGTTCTCTTAATAAATTAATCATAGCTGCCACTTAGCCATCTATGCAGGCAGATGGTAGATGACTGCTAGGTAATCAATGCCCATATGGTAGAGAAACCCCATCCCCAATTATGCTGATTTAAATCTCTTTGGTGCATCAAGGTAAAAATGATCCCGTGCCAGAGACGTGTCCTGCCTAAGTATGCAGATTTGATTTTTTCCAATGCATCAGGAAATGACAATTACAGTGCTAATTTGTTCTATTATGCCACCCCATTTTCTGCTCAGTGTCAAGAACCAGACCCTACATAAAAAGTAAGTGTGCAGAAGTGATGTCACCGTGTTTGCATCTCGAAGTGCATTTCAAAGATCATTCATAACCACCAAACAAAGATTTATGTATACATATATATTTTTATTATTATTTATTCATTCTTAAAACAGTCACATCCTTTGAATTTCTTGCATTTCTAGCCTGAAAAGACAAATGAAAGACCTCAGGCTAGAGATTTCTGTTGGTCTAAGGGAAAAAAGCCATGTTGCTTTGTATGGAACAGAAATCCCACCCAGTTCAGACTTTAACGGCACCATTCAATATACGTTTAAAAAGCAATTCAACATTATTGTGCAAAGACTAGTAAATATAAAATATTCCCCCTTCTCCAAAGTAGCCTAGTAATGTGCTATAGGACCCAGATTTCTGCCAACATGTCAGAAAACCTGAATCTGTTGCCATGAGCCTGCTGGTTTAAAATAATTCAGCTCAAACAGCAGGATATAAACAGAAGCATTTTACAAGTAGTGATATAAATATGGCTTACATCATCATTGTGACACCAAATGAACATAAATAACAGGGTTTTAAGAAAGTAGCCTCTTTGGAAAGTTACAGCTACAGCAAGCATGTGTCTCTCTACCTGACACAATCAATAGCCCAGTGTTTTCTTTAAAAGAAAAACAGACCATAAAGTAGGTACATAAGCTTTAGAGTTTCCAAATGTTATGCTCTGGTAGATGCTTTTGACAGACAACTTTACCACCATAAAAGCTCTGTTAGGCCAGGTTCAGATTAAAGACAGAGCTGTATGCAAAGCAGGTATGCATTCACTAGCAGCATTTAGAGCAGCACTTTGGAAGGGGAACAGATTGCAAGCTGAAAATGTGCTTTCTTCTGGGAAAGCTACACTGTGGATTTGTTTCTTTTAAATAAAAAGTCACAAGTTTTGGGATGGATCCTGCAGCTTTAACAATATCTATGAGCAGAAAAAGAAGCATTGAACTCAATCCCTTCCCATGGGCATCCCCTCGATTATAATCTCCCCTTTGTAATATTCCCCTCCTGCCTTACCTCTGTCCTGCATTCTCCGCAGACAAAAAACAAAGCATTTCCTCCAGCCTGGCATCCCAGACCTACAGACAAAGGAATACAAGTCTGTAGTGTCTCAAAGGAGTTTGCAGATGTGCAGCTGGAATACAAAACCCAGCTTCTTTATAGGGCTACACCTTGACAAAGAGGCAAGTCCATCCGTGCTTGCAAAGATGGGAAAACTCTGCTGCATGCAAAAGCCTGACTGTGAACCATCCAGGCTGCATTTTGCTGCAGGCATGGAGCAACTTCGCATGTCCACAGCGGAAGAAGCAGATGGTGAAAGAAGGGTGGACAGATGAATGGGTAAATCTCAAGGAGCTGAGCAATTCCTTAAAGGGCATGTTTGTCTTTTATGCCAACCACACAGAAACCACGGACAACACATGCAGTCCAATAAACTAGAATTCCTGTTCAGGGGATGAAAATATCCACGGCCACACACCAATTAAATTGATAAGCCAATTTCCTTTGGAAATTTCCTTTTTACATCTTCAGTGTAGAAAATATATCTATTGGTATCTCTTAGTACAGGTAAACGGCAAAAAAACTATTATTTTGAACTCATGCTCAATTTTTTTCCTTATGTCCATCAGACTTAAGAAGATGCACACATTCCCCAAAGGAGGAAGGGTCACTATGCCCATTTGCTGTAAAGCTTGCTAAAATGCATACTAAAAAAATCATGGCTACCAATAACAGTTTTCTAAGCTAATTCTGGTTGCAGTAACTATGTCACTCCTACAGATTCTGTTGCAAGATGACATTAAGCCTATTTCTGATTGAAGCTGTTGGATGCTCTTAGGAAACCCTTACTTTCAAGCCGTATTTGAGAGGAATTACAATTTCTATACAACTAGCATATAACAGCATTCCCTCTTTCATAACATATTTGAAGAGAGAAGAGAGGACAACACTGTAGACACAAGATATGATTTAAAGTGCATTATAAAACTGAACATAAAATACAGGTTCCCATAGAACAGGACAAGGCTCCTTTAGATTGCCATTCAACTTAGCATTAAGTCATCATCAGATTTTTTTTTGACTAATTTTCAATTTGCAAGCAAAACTAAGACAGCACAAAAGCAATCTGGCATTGCAACTTGTGACCCAACAGGCAAAAAATCAGAGACACACACATGCAAGTTAAACACTCACTGTGTACCTCTTCTGGTTTTGACTTTCTGCCTAGGATCATCCAAAAGAGCTCAAACATTTATCAGCTACCTTTGGGATTTTTTCTCCTAGTCTGCACGCCTGCCAATTACCTACTCAAATGATTCTAACTTTTAGTCTTCCTGAAAAAAAGTCCACAGTTATCGTCGTGGTCCACACA